>JAXQKB010000200.1:0-99368 GCA_037042295.1 Irpex sp. Y119-03 | reverse complement strand
CAGACCCACACGAGTGGAGTCTGACGCATCGGGCTTTGCCACCGGTGGAGTTCTAGAGCAACAAGCAGAGGATGGCACTTGGCACCCAGTCGCCTATCGCTCTGAGGCCATGACAGAAACCGAACGCAACTACGAGATCTACGATCGAGAACTCATGGGCATCATACGAGCCCTGGAAGACTGGCGCCACTATCTGGAAGGGCTGCCAGAAAAGTTCATCATCTTCTCTGATCACAAGAACTTGGAGTATTGGAAGACCGCTCGTAACCTCACTCGCCGTCAAGCCCGATGGTCTCTATTCCTCTCCCGTTTTAACTTCGAGATAGTACCCAAGCCTGGAAAGGCAATGGGGAAGTCGGATACATTAACACGTCAAAGTCAACACGAGGTCAAGGATAACGAGGACAACCATGAACAGGTGGTCCTGTCACCAGATCGTTTTAGGGTCCTTGCTTCTCAGCGTGGACAGGCCAGTGTTGTCCCTGACCAAGGCCTCATCAAGCGTATTCGTGAATGTTCCGAAAAGGATGTCGAAGTCGCAGACGCTCTTGCAAAGGACCAGAGCCTAGGACCTAGGAAGCTACGTAAAGGAATCGAAGAATGGACCACCGAGAGTGGTTTACTTCTCTTCCGGGGAAAAGTCTATGTTCCCAAAGACCCCGAACTACGTAAAGAGCTTACCCGACTCCACCACGATGTGCCGGCAGCCGGACACCCGGGTCGCTACAAGACACTAGAGCTCCTTTCACGAAACTACTGGTGGCCCAGTATGTCCAAATTTGTACACGACTACGTAGACACCTGTGACATCTGTCAACGAACCAAGATCTTCCCCGCACCGACTCGTGGGCCGCTCCAACCGCTTGATCCTCCCAATGCCCCATGGGAGAGTGTCACGACAGACTTCATTGTCAAACTTCCGAAAAACAACGGCTACAACTCCATCACTGTAGTAGTTGATCGACATTCGGGGCAAGCACACTGCTACCCCTCGAAGGAAACGATGAAGACTCCAGACCACGTGCATGACTACATCACGCAGGTCTTTCGTCATCACGGAGTCCCTAAACAGATCATCTCAGATCGAGGTTCTGTCTTTGCGTCGAAATTCCTAAAGGCAATCTATGAAGCTCTCGCAGTCACACCCTCCATGTCAACGGCTTACCATCCACAAACTGATGGCAAGACTGAACGACTCAACCAGGAGATCGAGCAGTACCTCCGAGCCTTCTGCGCGTATCGACAGGACGACTGGGCCGACTGGCTACCCATAGCCGAATTTGCCCTGAACTTGGGGGAGTGAGGCCATCAAGTGGCAAGTAACGATTCCTGAAGATAAGAGCCTATACATTTCAAAAGACAGTGAGTATGTACAGTTATCCATTTTGATATTCATAGACAAAGCACAGTACATCTATTACTTATTTGATAGGCGAAAACAATTATTTTTATGATACTGTCATTATTTGTATTTTATTACAAGAAAAATCCGTAGCTACTACTTAATTGGGTTATGTTTTGATGATATCAGTCATGTTGCATTATGATATCATGTTCTGGCTGTATGACACTGCAAACTTGCAAAGAAATGTTCGAACTTTCATTTTACCCCATGAATATATTCTTTTGTGCTCATGTAAGCAGTATTACGAGGAGTTCAGAGCAAACACCCACAAAATGGCGCTTGTTCTGAACTCCTCGTAATACTGCTTAGATAATTGGCACAAGATCTAGGGCTTTCAATGTATTTTTCATCACAATTTTGCTGCAAGCTCATTTTGAGTCAGAAAAATGTTCAGAAATACGCATATAATTGCTGACGTAGAGACAGGCCATATATGTTAGAATCATAATCCTAACCTTTCCAAGCCATGCCACTACTGCTACCCCTATATCCAGTGCATTAAAATTGGGAAAATTCAAAAAATGCGAAATATATTCAATGTTCCTCGAATATCTTCTGAACCAGTGCAGCTATCGAATTTCTGATATCAGATTCGGAATCCTGGGCAAAATCCGGTCCAGAAAACATATCTTTTATTTCTGACACCTGCATATGTTTGTGTCATGCCAAAGAAGTAAAACGACAAAATAAGCGCCCAGGCGCCCGGGAAGGCGGTGAAAGCACTCCATTACCCTTTTAGGCAATCTGAAGCGAAAGCATTTGTCTGTCAGTCATTTGATGGCCTAGAAACTCTTATTTTATTGATGTGGCCACTTTTCAGGCTTTTAATAAAATAGGAGCCCATGTACCTACCCNTTCCCGCTACCAGCTTGCTGGTGTAGCGGGTCTTTGGGTCTGGGGTTGAGTTGTGTGCACGGTTGTGTGTCGCACGTGCCGCACGTGACTATAGTAAGCATGAATGACATGGCCAGCCTCCGAGGATCCTGCGCACAAAGCTGCTGGCCGTAGCGCCGAAGGCGCGAAGGCCTGCAGCGATGTGCGCCTGCAAGCACTTACGTTGGTTTTACTGAACAAGGTCCTTGGTAGCGGGTGTAGCTGCGAACGCAGCGATAGTGGATTATTTGAGAATAATATTTATAGGATAGGAATTAATATTGTGTACAGACGGGACGTACCTAAAAACGTGAGAGCCCATTACCTAAGCTGCCGAAAAAGGTGATTCTTGCGTACCGCTATTCGGTGTGGTAAGCTTGCAATTGCTCTGAGAGCAAGCCTGAGAACAGTTATTCTTAGACGCGTCACACTTGATATTATATAGCTACCGGTATGCATCACCTGGGAACCACTGGTACATATACAGTAGGTGGTAGTATCGTTGGCCACAAGTTGAACTTACCTCAGTGACTGTACGGTCATGGAGCATACACTATGAACTTGAACAGTTGTTTCAAGGATATGATATCAAGTAACCATACGCGGAACGGTGTACTACTTACACGAAAAACATGATTAATGACATAATTTCATAAACATGGGTATGAAGCGATACACAGGTAATCATACGTGAGCGAGATATACGGAAAACCAAGAAGTGGAAGGATATGTGTACAATTGCTACGAGAGCCACAAGAAAGCAAGAAAAGCAATGAAAGCAGTGGAAGGGTAGACATGACGGATACGAGTACAACATGAAAGTGAAGAGAAGAACATAAATACGTAGCGATACAGTCTCAGACTTGAAGTACAATAGTATCAACGATAATAAGAAGTGAGAAACGGAACAAACACATAAACAGAAACGTAACTTCATGAGGATGTTCGCGACAGGCATCGAATATCCAAGAAACACGCTACTGGAGGATGTATCGGTAAATGTATTTAAGTTGACAAAATGGAAGTCCTCGGACGTACCATTCATTTACCGCTGCCAGTAAACCTACTGGCAGTACTGCTGATAAAACTGGTGACGACCCCGCCCCAGGCTGAGTTTCTCGAGTGTGTTGACGAGGGTGAACTGTCCCGCTGGCTCGCATTTCCGGTGAAAATACCCTGACTCTCGATGTCAGGGGGCACGCTCCTCACGCGCGGACCGGGGCTGGGAATCGGACTGGGCGTTCCTCCAAGTTCTAGGTCGCGCATAGTTCGCTTCATCCTTACTGGAGGCTGCGTTTGCGTTTGCGTTTGCAGTAGAGGTAGATGTGGGTGTTGTGCAACTCTATCTTGCCTTTGAGGAGACTGTACCGATAAACCGACCTCAGCGACTCTATGCAGCTGTGTTGCTGGCCTTTGATTCTCGGCCGCCGCGACTCGCTCCCTCTCCACCTCGGGTACTTTCCGTTTCTCCGTCTGCTCCTTCGCCTTGACAGCTACGTCCGCAGCCTCTGCTACCATCCGTGCCCGTTCTGCCACCAGCCTACTAGCCTCCTGCTTCGCGGCCTCTTCATTCTCCCGCTGTTTCCTGGCTACTTCCTCCAGGGCAGCCTTTCTTGCGTCCTCGGCCGCCTTCTGCTCTAACTCCTGCTTCTCCAGCAACTTCTTCGCTGCTTCCTCCTCGGCAGCCTTCTTTGCAGCAGCCGCTTCCTGCTTCTTCTTTCTCTCCCTCTCCTTCTTCTTCTGACCCTGGGTTCTTGGTCGGCTAGAGGTCAAAGACCCGGGCCCTTCTGTTGTGCTCTCTTCTCCTCCGTCCGCGTTGGTCGTGTCACCACCATCTTCGTTTTGCGTGTCGGTCGCCCCGGATATCTCGCGCCCCAAAGCGCTAGTTGCGCGTACACGCGAGACCGCTGGGCTCTCAGGACGAGGGCTATCTTGGCCTCCCCCCGGCACAATAGATTGCTCGACCTCTGTGAGTCCTTGACCATCTGATGGATCGATAGATGATTGCTCAGCAAGCCCGTGAGCGGCAGCCGAGGTCTCAGGAATAACGGGGTCGTCCTGGGCCTTATTCGATGACTCTACTGACGCTGCATGTTCCGTAGGCTCAAGCTGTGCAGCAGCCTTCGATGGCTCCATTGTTTGTTTGTTCCCTTGAATAGCCCCTCCCGGACGTTCTGCGTCATCCCCGTCCTCTCGCGCATCATCAGTGGTCCCAGAGGAAGCGGCGGCCACAGCAGAGGCGTCGGCGTCCTTAACAGGCTTGGGGTCACCGTTGCCGTCACCACCAGCTTGCCTGCTAGCATCTTTCGCCTCATCTCTATCGACGGTCTCGAATTCCTCACTTGTGTCATGAGCATCGGAAGTCTGGATATGGGTGAACTCTTCTGAATTCTCTAGCTCTGGCGCTGGGAGAGACGTCACATCAACTTTGTTAGAGGTGTCAGTCGAAACTGAGGGATCCGGAATGGTGGCGGTGTCAGAGGATCTACCGGCGACCTGGTCAGGAAGGTTCGTGATTTGCGGCTCTGGCGTAGCAGAGTTGAGCAGAGTGGGAGCCAATGGCGGCTGGTCCAAGGCTGCAATGCTCTTCTCGTCATTCTCGTCAACGGTATCGGCAAGCTCCTTGTCATCTGTACGTTCCTTCGCAGATTCGGACGACGACAAGCCTTCAGAAGAGGTCGAGTCCGGCAAAAGAGAAGATGACATGGCGGAGCCTATCTGCTCCTGTGCCTCTGAACTGAGCTCATCGATGAGAGTAGTTCCTCCAGAGCCAGTGGTAGCCCCGACCAGTAGCTGCACCTTGACAGGCGGCTTCGGCGTACTGACGTTGCTGCCCTCGATCTCCTCGCCCTTCCCTAGCTTCGAGCGTGAGGCCTCTCCGTCCGTATCGGTTTGCTGATCGGCCTGTTCCGTGTCGCCTGGTGCCGTAGAAGTCGTCTGTGTAGATTCCTGCGAGTTGTCGACGGTATCTGCCAGCGAGTCGATCTTCGTAGGCTCGACAGAAGTGATAGCAGCTTGTGCTGCCGGCGGCTCTGACTCGTTGCTCTTCGATGGGACCACGTCGTCACCAGACTCAACCTTGTGACGTACTGCCGGGGTCTCGGATACACCCACTACAGCGATGGTGCTTTCTTGGGAATCTTTCGAGTTATCGTCGACGTGAACCTCGGGATGAACAGCCGGTTCGGGGTTACTGATTGGCTCGAACGCAGATGCGTCGTGAGCTGTAGCAACCTCAGATACGACTGTGCTTGACGATGAAGTCTCTGGAATGTGAGCACGCTGAGACTCTTTGGCCGTGGACCGCTTCTCGTTTGCTTTCGTATCAGATTCCTTCCTTGCGGCGGCAGTGGCCTGAGGTGCGCGAGAAGCTGAAGTGGTTGTCTTAGCACCCGGAGGCTTATTAGTCGTCTTATTAGTCTTTGAACTCGAATTTTTGGCGGGTTTGGTGGCATGGAATGTAGGTGCAGGCTGAGGAGGAGCAGATCTCGGGGCATGAGATGATGAGCTGCCAGCGGATGACTGCGCACGTTTCGTGTCCAACGGAGGTCGCATTGCCTTCTTGTTAGTAGTTCGCTGGGGTTCGCTAGCAGTACGGGTGAGACCCGGCGCGACTGGCGAGGAGCTAGACGTGGCATGGTCCGCTTTCAGTCGCTGAACCTGAAGATTCTCAACTGGAAGGGCGACTGGTTTGGCAGCGGCTGGGGTATTAGAAGCGCGAGGAGTGAGTACGTCAGCAGGCAGTTCACTCTTAGATGACTGCTTGGGGGTGTTCGGAGCAGAGGTGTGCTCCTCACCACCGGACTGCGACAAGTCATGGAACTCGTCCGTCTCCTCGTCCGTATCACGAACACTTTCCGTAGTGCTGTGTGTGCTTCGGGCGTCATGATACGACGTGTCTTCTGCGTCAGACACGACCTCGACAGAGTGGCTCGCTGGCTGATCGACCACTACAGGCACCTCTATAACCTCTGTCTGAACCCCCGCTTCCGCGTATGTGCGCTGAGGTGGTGGACGTCGCGGCAGCGGCTGCCAAAAGGTATCGGGGATAATAATTCGCGGCCGGTCTGCACGAGGAGGGCAGCTAGAAGGGCGGGAGTGCGGCTGGGTGATACTATCCGTCCCGAACATAGACATCTTGCTCGTCGCTCGAGACATACGGGGTGCAGAAGGCTCCTGAGCTTCTTCGGTGACTGAAGTTCGAGGGGCCTCGTCATCTTCTCCAGGTGATCTCCGACGGTTCAGAAGATCAGCCTGGATATGACCAGGAGGGTCTCCTAATCCGTCAGCACCACCTTGCGATGAGCTAGGTGATATGCCGTAGGGCTGGCGCATGTCCAAAGCTGAGAGCAGGGGCATAGTTTCGGGCGTGAATGGAGGAACCGCCGGGCGTAGAAGAGACGAGTACACTCCCCGTAGATCGTCTGACGAGGGCGGCCCTGAGACACGGAAGTTCCTCAAACCTGGCGAGTGCAGCAAATCGTCGTCGTCGCTATCGTCCATAGCGCTTTGCATTGGGGCGAATATCTCCAAGTCCTCAGGGGAATTTGGATCCTCCAGGTCCCATTCGGGGATAGAAGGCGAGAGTAGCGGTGTCATGAACGCAGGAGCAGTTGATGCGGGCGAGACGGCGGTGAACTCGGCGTGCTCTAGTAGCGACGCGATTTCCTTTAACGACGGTCGTACACTTCTCGTTACATCTAGAGGTGGTAATTTGTGGCGAAGCGGACTCGTCGTTTTCAAGAAATCCTCCGCAAGGTCTTTGTTTCCCAAGACACTATAAAAAGCAATGTCAGAATTATCTAATAGATTAATTGCCCAGGATAACAAACCTCAAACTGGTGAACTGTTCCTCCGAGTCTGATTCGTCCGCAAACTCAGCGAGCGCACGTGAATCCAGGTGTTGGTCCAGCACCATTTTCGCGATGATAGGCGAGGTTACGGTGTTACCGCGTTCAAGAATATAGTTGGCCAGCTCGGTCGGCGAGAGTGGCGTTGGACTCGTCTGTGGCGTGTACATGAGTAAGCTCTGCCAAGAGAGTTGTTTCTCGACGCGTCAGTGTACACTTACAATCTTCGACGATCGACCACTTCTATGGGTCCTAGGGCTCTTTCTGTGGCCTGAAGGCGACTCTTGGGATAATGAGCAAAGTAATGAGACTCGTAGGCAACGAGAAATACCTACCTTGCCCGCGTTTTGGGGACGTGAAGTACGCCTGCGGCATAGCGGATGGCGTAAAGGGTATGCTGGTGAAGGGGGAGAGTGAAGGAAATCAGGCCACACTGCGAAACAGTAGTCAGTAGACGAGAAACGATAGCGTTATGGTGATATACACACAAGACACAATCACAAATTCAAGCTGAATTCAGGCGCCCTTGTCTTGCGTTTCTTGTCGTGAGATTACTCGTGGGGAGTTATACGCTGCACATATGCTTGTAAATACAAAGAACTCGCTCTCGATCAACGCACTGGCGTACCAAATAGGCTAGAAGTACTAGTACACAGGATGATTAACGTACTTGACCTCGCCAAAGAGAGTGGCAAGGCTGGGGTGTCGCTGAGGGATTATGGGTATGTTGCTTTGCTCCCGCGGGGATACAAAGAAGGAGAGGGAGGTTAGATTAGCGGGCAAGGGTGACGCATGAACGGAGAAGAGTGATGAAGGGATTTATAGAGGCCTCGGGGGAGATTCCCACAATGTGCCGACCACGAGGTCGTTAGGCGCCGAAGTCATCTGCGCTGCTATCAGCCTCCTTCAAGTTACCTCTTGTTTGTTACCAGCACGCAAGAAAGCGCAAGAGCGACAATAGCGTCGTTGCCAGTGCCACACAGTTCCATGAGTATGTACGTTTTGTTGCGAATATCCAGTACATAACCAGCTAATCTCTATGCAAAGGCGATGTTATCCAGTGATATAGTAGATTGCAATTGACCATACTGTATCTGCTTCGGAGGGCGGAAGGCTAGTACGAAGCCTGCCTCGTTTCTCTCGATCAAAGGTCGAGGCTGCGTCGGGTGATATCTCTATCACGGCACGTTCTAACTTTATCAGCGTGGCACATATCTATGCCACAGCCTCACCGACTGTTTGGTCTGTATATGTTGTATGTCGAAGACTTCGTAGTCCCACGCAAGAGGCCGCCGAGGTAAGCAAGCTGTCATAGGACCCCAATACGACGTCTGTTCTCATGCATGATTAAGATAGTGACAATCTCATCGCAGAGCTAGACCAGAGATGACGTTAACAGAGAGGATCTTCGTCAGCCTCATGCTTACCGCCACGTCGTTTTCATTCACCACAGACCTGGAAGCGGAAGTTAAAGGTAGTTTATGACGTTGCGCAGCGAATTCACGCGTCCTTTCGCCGCAGAGAAGGGATGCTTGAAACCTCATTGCACGCAGATATCTAGCTTTCCATCCCCGAAGTGGCAAGGAAATGAAAGGATCAGTACAGCGTACTGATGACGGAGGAAACCAAGCGATCTCCGACCCCATAGATATGCGCTTTGCGCCATTGCTATGCCCGTAGGGATGGTTTTGGACAAGGTTCCGGAGTAACTGACCAGACATGTGTATGCCACGCACAGCGGAATGGGCTGACTGCATGCTTGTACAGGATCCTCGCGCTCCGCCACTGATGGACATGGAGAGTATTGCCTGCTACCTATTGTCTCGAATCATCGCGAACAATCTTGCGCAGCTGGCCTGAGATTGCTTCGCACAAGACTGAATCAAATAAGAGTTACTGTCCACGGCTCACGAGGTATATGGTTACGTTAACTGGGAATAGCCCCTTAGAGCTGCCTCTGCCGACACAGCACGCCTGAGTCGCACGATAAGTATTCTATGTTCCAGACTAGCGATATATTCTTATGTCGATGTACACAACAACGACTAAACAATCGTAAACTTTCAAAGTTACCCAACAAGCCAACAGTCTACAACTCCAGCTTGATTCTATGATACATCTCAGCTCCCTTCCTCATCTCCTCCGCACTTGCAGGTGGGGCCATCTTTCCATCTAAACCGAACGCAGTGAGACCATGATACTCGAACGGCGGGATCGGAGCGGGAACGCAGTTCGCAGGCTTAACACCGTAGTCGTTATAGGTGTAAGGTTCGCCGGGCTTAGTAGGGTTGCTGAGCAGGATAGCGTTGGTAGAGTCCATGGAGACGTCAGCGTCGAAGTAGTTCAACGGGGTGAGGAAGAAGCTAGAGGACGCAGTGTTGGTACGTGTGTTTGGTGAGTCTTCTGCTTGGGGCTACAAGGGATAGATGAGCTTAGAGATAATAATCAATTCTTAGCAGGTATATGACTTACCAGATGGTGCGTGCCGACGTTGATCCAAGCAACAAGATCCTGTTGCGTGATGTTCTCGCCATCGAAGAACTTGTGGAAATCGACCATAGGCTTTCCTGGGAGGTTCATGTTCCACATGGAACTGGACGTTGGCTCGGTCTCCTTGCGGCGGGAAACTGCCAGGTTATAACGAGCCCAGTTGGCGTTATCCTGCAAACGCTTCGATCCGACGACGGTCTACACAGTATACGCTATGAGTTACGCCACAAAAATGTCTTGATTGGATGACTTACGTTATGAACGGGCGAGTAGCCAGGATGGATAGCATATCCCCTAGCGATATCCCACTTGTTCTTCTTGTCTTGGTTGATCAAAGCGTACCCGCCTTGGAAGTTAACGGGATACGTAACCTTGGCGTTGTCTTCGTTCTCGATGATCTCCCTCGTGATCTTCTGCTGAATAACAGTCTTGCCCCAGTCCTCGTCGAACCACGGCTGCTCGATCTCTTCCTGATCAGTGTGGGTGTAGAGCAGGGAATTATCAAGGCCGCCGACGTCGAGATCAACCTTGAAGTTGATAACGTGATCGTGCAGAGAGCCCACTGCAATGACTGTGAGAACTGCGATCTGTAAAAGATAAGGCAGGGCTTACTGGTAGTATCACGGATAGCTGCGCCGTAGCCTGTCTGCTTTGGCTCCCAGAAGCCACCCTGGAGGTATCCGGAGGCGGATACGCGGACTTCGATCGTACCGTCGGTCATGAACATGTAATCAAACTACGCAACGCTCAGATAGCGAAAAGCGGACAAGCTCGAAGGACAACTCACCATATAGTCATAGCTATTAACAAACGATGACATATCAGCAACGAGAAGCAATGCCAAGAGAAGCAGACCACTTACTTGCCGACGGTGGATACACTCCTAACTGTCAATACATACCCTCTGACCGCACCGAACTCGCCCTCATGATAGCCAGTGTGTCGAGTGATAGGCCGTGCAGTGTCGTGTTCGAAGATACAGATAGCGCGCTCGCGGGTGATCATGCCAAGACCAGTGTATGTGGTGGCTGGTAGATAAACCGCCTCGTAAGGGCAGTCATAACCGGGCAGCATGTCACGAACAGCGGAGCCCTACAACCATTATGAACATTTTTTCTTCTGTATGATAGGAACCCGCAACGTACCATGCCAAAGAATCGATCGAGCCATGCAGTAGTGGTCTGCATGGGATCGTTCCCGGCTTCAAAGCAATTAGAATTTTGTTTCCACTCTTGACACTGTGATGAAAGCTTACCATACTGTGCCATCGCTTCCTGCGGCGAAAGCTGCGCATTAAAAGGTGAGTCACTTACACATAATACAGAGTCAACAGACAGATCTCTCACCTCGTAAATCAAGCGATCACCCAAGAACCGGATGTCCCACAAACTCATTCCCATATCACGATCGAAACCCAGATACATACCCCATCCCATCCAGCTGACGTATTGCTGCTCACGGTCGACTCGGAATCTCAGACCAGCAAAGGACACCTGACGAGGTCCAGGAAGATGGTCGAGGTCTCTCTGCTTGACATCTGGCCTATGGCGCGTGGACCACTCGACGTCATCTCTTTGGTCTGGACGTTCAGGAAGACGACGAAGCGTGCCGTTATTGTACGCTTCCAGGAAATCATCGACGGTCTCGAATATCTGGTGGTTGTAAACGAGCTACGAACGATAAGGCCCAGGTTCAATACGATGACTCAGGTTTTAAAGTTCGTGAGAGTTTAACTCACCTTCAGGAGCTTCCACTGCTTGGGATCAGCGCCGCTGATATCGATGTACTGGAAGAAGTTCACGGGGTGAAGCCAGGGACCTGCTACGTTCTTCCTCCAGGAGACCCATGTACGACGGAAGGAGCCGTCGTAGCTGAACGGCCCGCTAGCTCCAGCTATGAGGGTGTCGTTTTCGAGACCGAGCGCAACACCGCCGAAGAGATCCTGAGAAAGCGTTGTGTCAGAGAAGCGTATGGAGTCAGACTCTGAGTTATATCATACCTGGGTCACATGCGCAAGGCGGGGCATGTACGAAGAGAGGAGGTAAGGAAGCTCACTGAAAGGATTCGAGCCAAACCCTCTCGCGTTGTAAGGGATGTCATCCCGGTGGTAGATCTCCTTCAACTCGGTCAGAGCAGTCTTGCTACCCACAGGCAGCGGACCAACGATGTAGTCCTTGATAACCGGGCCGCCCTCTGCCTCCGGACGTGCACCATGGTGAATCGACACTCTGCCATACCGAGCAGGCAGAGTTTCCTTGCTAGGTGCTTCCAAGTATGCGAGCGCGTCTGCCTTGGCAGGACGGAAGACTTCGATGTGGAAGATGGAGTTGTTTGTGAGACTGGCCTTATCCGCGGGTATAAGATTCAGTCCGCGAGAAGGATGGGTGAGCCAGTCGTGGATAGACACTGTCTCGTCACGGGTGAGGGAGGCCCATAGGTTGACGGGTGCTGGAGGTTTCGCGGGTTGCGGGAGGGAGGCTGCGCATTGCTCTACCGTTCCAGAGGCAGAAACGTTGGCGACTGCTGCAGCCTCAGTTTTGAAAGACTCGTCGCCTAGGATAATGTGAATCCGCGGAGAGAAGACATAGATGGACGAGCAAGCTGCTACACCGATGATCAAGAGAACACTGTAGAGGAGCCTCTTGTGCGAAGTTCTTCGTGTCGTTCCCGAGTTGTAGACCTCGGGATCCTTGAGTAATTCGTACCCTCCCTGCATGTCTAGACAGCGATGGCTGAGTGGACGTACGGTGAGGCATTTGTTTGACTCATTCGTCCCTTATGTACATGCGCACAGGGCGACTCACGAGTCACGGCGCCGAATTTGTTCTGTGATTAGCGTGCGACTGGAGGATCTTATCTTGTAGCGCCTAGATAACTTACTTTGCTGCGAAATCCCGTATCTGAGTGCACGAAAGATACCGTATCTTGGCTATGTGCCTTTGACTTTTTAACTAACGGCCGGAAATGAGCAGGAAGATATTGAGGTTCCAAGAGAGTTATCGTGGTTTGCAAGTGAAGATAACGAAAGAGAATGGGCCAGAGCGCGAAGTGGTGCTGACAAATGTGGGGATGCCCCGTCATTGAGTCGATATGGCCTCCTATCACTGACTGTATATTTCACCGAAGAACAATTCTTCCGTCTTTGAGAAGGTTAATCGGGATGAGTCCTATGCGCTATAGCCATTCGTACCTCTGAGCCTCGCCGTCGTCGTTAGCTGACTGCTAAAGGCCATCGGGTAAGCAGGGCTAAACTTGCATGATATCCTTCAAGTTTGCTAACACCATTCTCTGCCGTTATCCAGTGCTTGGTCTTTGCGTAAAGCTTCAAAGCTTTGCAGGGCGTTTGAAAGGGAAGAACTTGAAAAGGATTGAGAATTTGGGATGCATCTGCACATGGAAGTTGTGACGTAGGCGTCATGAAGATCATGGCGTCCAATGGGAAGGTGTGCCCTGTGTCACGATCTGTGACTGTACATTAGCGTGACACTACAGTCACAGTCTTGCTGCTTCAAGTTCTCAGTCTCCCATGATGGCCCCGGCAGTGGAACACATGAGAACCCGTCTCGTCTCTGAACCTACAAGTATTACAAAAGCTGCCATAGCGCAAATGGAGGCACATATTACCCACACTGCCCCTCTCGACGACCCACCATGACTGTTGCCGACGCAGACGAAATAACGACCTTCACGTTCTCTCGCGACAACCCCTGCAACACCACCATTTCTCGTTCGCCAGGAGAGGTGGTTTACTCGATCGTAACGGAGAACGCACCGAAGGCGACGTTCACGATAGTCCGGGACGCTGGAGATGAGATCATTGGGTCGCTCGAGTGGAGAGACGTGTTGTCGGATAGAGTGACTATTGGAAGTAACAGGCCTGTTCCGCTCTCGGACTGGGTGAAGAAGAGCAGGATTCCGTTCAAAGAGTACGGATACGGATACTATAAACTGCACTTTAGTACCTGACTTTCGTCTACTTCGCAGCTATGCGACATTTGTGGATGACAAAGGTCGAAAGTACAGATGGAAGGGACTGGCTCCTGGCAGTACACCATTCGTATGTCTCGTTCATTCATACTGTGAGACCTTTGACGTCTCACGTCTTCTTGTTTAGTTAACTACCGAGGAAGACGACTACTCATCCTCCATCGCGCGATTCAACCGCTCCCGCCGCATTTATGACCCACCCTATGGCTTCACAAGTCCTTCTGACGCAACTCTTCGCACCATAACCAGCTCTGGCGCATCCGTTCTGTCACTTTCTCCCACCCTCACAGACACCGCCTCGATCTCACCAACCTTAACCGACAGTGTGTCATCTCAAGCTTCGCCTTCGCCTCAGCGGCGCTTTACACCAGCTACGCTCGAGATGCTACCCCGTGCGATTGAGATCCAAGACCTTGTCGTTATGTCGTTCTTATTCTTGGAGAAGAACCGTAGGACCAGGGATCAGGGAGGATTGTCTAATGAGCGGGTTTTGTACCCGAATCTAGCACCTATGAGTGCGTGTTGATACTGTAAGTGCCGAATTGGAACTTAGGGAAGGCCTTATTGCTGACTGCTCGTATATGCAGACTTTGTATATTATCGTCTTCAGAGGATCAATATATACTGCTTGAGAATAGATACAGAACTTATACTCTTCAAGTAGGCTATCTACTATACAGGTAAGCGTTTCTTGTTATACAATGGCGGATTCTATGTCATGACTCTGTCGGGGTTTATGCTGTCTGCTGCTCTTGACTCTCTTGCCAGAAGGCCTTCTCAAGGGAGCACTCCCTTGCCATCTCCAGCTGCTCGTCCGTCCGACAAACCAGCACCCTCCTCTCTTCCTCAGGCTTTCCGATCTCTACCACCTCCCCACCCTGCTTGTCCACCACTTCATTCCTATCCTTGTCAAAAGCAATACCAAAGCACGCCATCTTCCCCATAACAAACTCTCTGAGCTCGACACTCCGCTCGCCGATACCACCAGAGAACACCACCGCATCTACCTTCCCTTCCAACTTCAGGTAATACGCCCCGACGAAGTCTATCACCCGATCCGTGAACAAGTTGAATGCCAACGCCCACTTCGCCTCGTCCTCGCTCGCCTCTCCCTTCGCAACCTTCTCCGCATTGGCCTTCATATTCTTGACCACCTCCCCGAAATCCGTCGTACCAGTAATCGCCTTCCACCCAGACTTCTTGTTCAAGATCTCTTCGGCAAGCGTGACAGGGACGTTCACCGCCTGGGACTTGTCGTGACTGATACGACCGGCTTTGTTCGTGTAGTGGAAGATGAGAGAGGGGTCGACTCCGCCTGCGCGCGTTGCACCCGGGAGGCCTGTCAACGGTGTGAGCCCCATGGAGGTGTCTAGTGATTTCCCGTTTTTGATGGCGCATACGGAGGCTCCTGAGCCGAGATGCATGACTATGAGGTTCAGGGTGCTGGGTTCCTGCACGTTGATATTAGGACAAGTAAAAAGATGAGATGAACTGGCGAGATGGTGATACTGACGCTCTTGAGGTACGCGGCAACAGCTCTTAGGATGTAGGCATCTGATATGGATCCGTCAGCTCTTGATGTGGTCTGCGTCGATAAGTGGGAAGACGTACAACTGAGCCCATGGAAGCCGTATTTCTTGAGACCTCGCTTCTTGGCAATGGTTTGGTCAATGGCGTAGTTGGCGATATGGGGTGGCATCGACCGATGGAAGGACGTGTCGAAATAGGCTATGGAGGTTGCGTTCGGTAGAGCCTCTATGCACGCCTTGATGACGGACAAAGCGGCACCATTGTGCCTGTATCATATCATACAACATCAGAGTGCGCCCAAACTCTATGTTGACGAACATCAGCACTCACAGAGGTGCGAGATCAGAAAGTCGCTCGATGTGGTGGTAGCTCTCTGTCGTGATGACCACCGGCTCGAAGTAATCGCCGCCGTGGACAACTCGATGGCAGACGTGCACAATCTCTGAACGATCTATGCTCGCTTGTTCCTTGAGGTAATCCAAGAAGTGTGCGAACGCAGAGGTATGATCGTGAATCGAGTCCACTGGTTCCTTCTTGACTTCGCGCCCGGAGGAATGCGCTTCGAGCGTGAACGAGAAAGAAGCAGGAGGGGCAGAGATGTTCGTGATGTTCGAAACCAGAAGAAGCTCGACTGGCTCAGAGGTGATCTGCGAGTGGGACGCTCCGTTCTCTACGTTGCGATACAGGGAAATTTTGAGCGATGACGATCCCGCATTGACCGCTAGGATGAGGCCTTTGCGGACAGAGTGAGGGTCGGCCATCTGAATATTGTAGGTTTGGTGGCGGGTGCTAGGGTGCCGTGGCATGGTTGTGATTGGTGGAGGGTCAAGTGGTGTGGTTAGCCTGGTGGCTTGGGGGAGAGGAAGCCGTGACATAGGCCAGGGACCGACCTTATACTGCAACGCCGCACTTGCCTCCTCCGTTCGAGATTGGGTCGACTGTGATACTCCCCAATTTGACAACACTACTGACACTGAAATTGAATGTGACAGTGGGGGTGTGCAAGCGGCGCGTGTAGCCCTATGCCGCGGGGTAAGTCCCGGAGGGTCTAGATGGATCAGTGCTCAGCTGATGACGGCCGTTCCGATAGTTATCTACGGCTTGAGATTATCTTGCTGCTCGTCGTGTCGCACGTTGAGAACGACCTGCAGGTTCTTGAGACCATCGTCGGCGCAGTAGCTGCTGGTGCGGTAGTTGCCTATGACGTCGATCGCCTTGTCGCCATCAAGAAGGCGCCGCGATTGCCCGATAAGGCAGGAGTCGGGATTCGACGAAGTATCACCGCCATCGGAAACTTCGGTGTCTGCTTCCGTTCGAACCATCTGGCCATAAGTACCTCGGTAGTCTTGGTGATACTACTTCACGTAATTGGCTGTCGCCGTGATTGTGGGCGCACTGGATTTACTAACAGTTGTTGACTAGATCAATCCTAGTGCTGTGTAGTTGCAGCATTCATCCTCTGATTTGCGGCACTAGTTAGTAAGTAAGGTTTCCCCTCTTTCTGCCGTAGTACTTAGTCGTTCAATTCTAGCCTATGTCAGGCTATGTCTAGCCCGAGACCTCGTATGCAAAAGGTACATGCTAGACTTACAGGACAACCTGTTGAGTGTAGTGCTTCCCACATACGCCTACCGCCGGGCAAAGAGCCAGGAACACTGTAGTGAACCCTAACGAATCCCAAACGATCCCTTGTGATGTGATCACGAATCCTACATTGGGTGCTGTTCGGCAATGCAAGTATCAATTCAATCAATGGCAGATTCTGACAACTGGAAACCTTGCGAGAGCCACTGGCAGTACAGCGCGTTACAGTAGTCCCCGCCCTCAAAACGTCCTTTACGTTCCCCCCACGAACTCTTAATAGCTCATGCTTCTCTGAGGGCTGAGTCTTTCCCTTGTTCAATCTGTCGCTGCGCGTAGATTCTCATCAGGGCCATGTCCTCGACATTCTTTCCTACGCCTTCAATGCTGGCCCTACTCCAGTACGCTTTCGATCGCTCTCGACGTGACAGCTGCCATGAACTGACAGGTACACACTATAGGATACCCATTAATTGCGAATTTGCGCTAGCCAGTATGTGCCACCCGCTGCCTCGCACATATCACTCCTCTGACGGCCATGATTCAATTTACAGCTGTCGGTCTATACGACTGCGTCCTGACGTTTGATCGAGAACTCCGATACATCTGGAGATACAAGTTTAACTGGGTGTCGGCTCTATTTTGCGTCAATCGCTATACGGTACCTCTCACATCTGCGCTGATATTTTGGAAGAATGGATCGTCGATACACTCAGGCAGGGTGAGCGAACTCATATTGTTGTCACGCATGCGTACTGATTTCTTCGATAGGCGTGAGTTCCACCGTCTTGCACATAATTTGCAGAGGCGACAACATTGATATTTCGTTTGCAGATGCACTGGGATGGTACTCAGTCAGATGATCGTCGACATTGTAATGAGTGTATGTGCGGCCAGTACGTTACAGTTGTTATCAATCTGACTACACAACCCACGCTGATACCATGATCCTCAGTATTCTATGCAATACAGGCCTTTGCTCTTTTCAACAGGCAGCGACTGCTTCTGCTTCTAGCTCTCGCCTTTGGATTGGCCACACCCATAATCACACTAGTACGTGTGACATTTGCCTCCCTCTCGTTCCCCCCCGAAACTGACCATGCGACCGGATCAGTGCGTATGGTCAATAGCGGCATCAAAATCCTTCGATGTAAATCCGTACGGACAGCCTTGTAGCTCTCTAGCAGCCCTGATAAATGGAACCTACGACGGGTGGGAGTCCCTGCTATTCATCACCTGTTTGTGCGACTAATCAAGATGTTTCCTTCGTCCTTAGATGTACGTTGCTCTCTCCTGGTATCACATGTGAAGCAAGCTTATGGTCTGCTCAGGGCTTGTGGCCGCGCGGGTCGCGTCACTTGCTGCCAACTGTCTTATACTAACCCTAATCATAATCAAGTCTCGCATGGTTGCAAAACACACGGGAGGTGTATCGCTCACCTCCCTTCTTATTGAACAAGGTCAGTCGTGGTACGATCGTTTCCATGAGCATTGGCTCACAACACTCAACTTATATGATAGGGTCATTGTTCCTTGTGTACGCTATAGACATCCTTTCCCCCCATCACACAGTAATTGAGATCTTTTGATGTACAGGGCCATGGCTCTGCCCAATTTTGTTGGGATCGGGCTGGCGAAAATATCCGTCGTATGTACTACATCACATCCCTTGCCATTGGCGTCTCTGACAGTTGTATCCCGAGGACAGCTAGAAGCGAATATCCCGCTTCACAACGAAGTGTACGTTCTCGCCTTTGAGTTTCATCACTCTCCATCGAATCACACATTCTCACCACCTCCTTCGATTCTACAGCACGACCTCTATTCTTATATCTCGCTACATTCTGACGCTTCGCGCACAGCAAGCTGCTTCAGAAACCGCAGATCTCGGGAGTACAGTGACGGTTGATAATGCTATGTCGACGTTTAGCGAAGTTGAGGACGATGTGGAGTTTTATCATTCACAACGGACTACTACCACCATTTATTCTGCCATATGAATTCTAAAGCCATGAACAGTACTTATTATTATTGCCAGTGTATTATATCCTGCTTTTGTCCTTGAGCCTACACTAACTAACGGCGGGGCCTCAGGTTAATCACATCGCTCTACACGTCAGATGGCGATCTTGAGGTACGACATTTTGTGGGTGTCTCGTTTGACTAGGCGATACTTTCGACACGCGTCGTTCAAATGATATTGGTACAAGGAATGTATTTCCAGCCTGGCGTCGCGCTGTTGACGCCTTTTGAAGGGACTCTACAATTACACAAAGCAGGACGTTATGTCGATGGTGGTACAAAGCAGGTTCAAAGAAAGCACAGCACTTTTGGGTGGAAGGAGTGAAGGGAGGATGAAAGGATAGGAAAGTCCTGCGATAGCGCAAGAATTTTGTGCCTTAGGCGGCAACGGGGGAAGGTGGTCTGCTCGAAGAGCTGTCTCTGCCGTTGCCGTTGGCAATGCTGCGTTCCTTGTGCTTGCGCAGCAGTCTGTCAAGAGCTTCCTTCTGGCCGACAGCAAGCTCTCCAGACTGGATACCAGAGTGGTATATACGGAGAAGGGAGTCAACGTCGTCCATTGACTGTGTGCGGACATCAGCAAGCTCCTTGATCTTGGCTGTAGCATCCTTGATCTGTGAAAGTGTATGTTAGCATCGGTACGACTTTCGTCTGGCAAGATCTTACCTCATCGTCAGTGAGCTTCAGACCAAGCTGCTCAACACGGCTCTTGACAGCATTCCATCCAGTAAGGCGGTGTCCAATCGAGACGTAACGAGTGAGACCGAAGTCCTCGGGCTTGAGGATTTCGTACGTGGAGGGGTTGTTGAGGATGGCCTTGGCATGAATACCAGCCTTGTGTGTGAAAGCGCAGTAGCCACTACAGGATAAGCGATATTTAGCATCAAACATCGTGCCGCAACAGAGAGCAACTTACGTGATAGGGTTGGAGAACGGAACGTTCACCTCGACGGCCTCAGCGACCAAGTTCTCGATCTCACGAAGCATGGAAAGGTTATACTTGCTCTTGACGTACTCAGGGTTGGCGGCGTACAAGCAAGCTACGAGACCACCCAGAGGAGTGATACCGACTCGCTCGCCAATACCAAGGACAGAAGTATCGATATGGGTAGCACCAGCCTCGAGAGCGGTGTAAGCGTTAGCGATAGCTGAAAGTATGAATATGTTAGACATGTTGGACATAACTCTTTCATATATCGACACATACCCATGCCAGTATCGTTATGCAAATGAATCTCAATATCGCACTTGACAACTCCACGGAGCGTACGGACGAGATCATAAACTTGGCGAGGGTTCGCACAACCAACAGTGTCAGCGATACCGACACGGTTCACGCCAATCTTGTCGACAGTCTGGTAGATGGAAAGAAGATCGACAAGGTCCGAACGGAAAGAGTCTTCGGACGAGAATCGGACTTCGATACCTACGAAAATTGTGAGCTTCCACGATGACCAGTGAACATGGTACACTTACCCTTGCTCTTAACATACTCAATGACCTCGATAGCGGTCTTGGTGATATAAGCCATGTCCTTTCCGTGCGAGAACTCACGGAGGAAAGACGATGTCCCGATGACGACATCGACGCCGTCCACACCTAAAACAATACTCAATACACTCTTCGAGTTGGTTCAGTAGCTTTGTCTACTCACCAGTTTCTACTGCAATGCGTGCATCATCCATGTGGCAACGAATGTGGGTCAGGATCTTGGCCCTCAAGCCCAGCTTGCAAATAGCCTCGCAGTCTTAAAGCAAAATCAAGGTTACTTTACAGTATTGATTGGAGCTTGAGATGGAGATTTACCTGAACGAGACTGTTCTGAAGCAGCTGGGGAAGTCAGTTCGATGTACTCCACACCGAAGGCATCGAGAGCCTTAGCGATGGCAATCTTGGTCTTAGTGTCGAAGAAAGCATTGGCAAACTGCTCGCCCTCTATGATTCAGAAGGATGTCAGCGATCGGTGGATTGTGACATGCAGGTACAGCGATGACATACCTCGCAGCGTGCTCTCGATGATGTTGAAGTTTGAGACATTGCTCAGGAAATCAGAAGCACGCGGTGCATATGGATTTCTCCTCTGCTGTTCCTGGTGCCTGTTGGCACCGTTGGCGTGCCCGTTTACGCCGTTAGAATGACCATTTACACCGTTGGTGGTAACGGAGGAAGAATGACTGCCGGTGCCGTTTGTGAGGTCGACTGGGACCATCTGGGAGACATCGTTAGGGGTTGAGTCACCGTTGGCGTGTGGGCACATTTTGATAGAGACTGGGTAGTTTTTGAGAAGGGAGGGGAGTCACGAACTGGAAGAGCAGGAGGAGATGAAGGTAAGAAAGAAGAGGTGCAGCCGCAACTTTGTAGGCAGGCAAAAATGAATGGAGTCAGAATTGAAGAACCCTGCTTAAAGTAATCAAGTCACGCGCGTTGCCTTTTATGGTATACATGGCGTCACGATTTGTTGCTTCGAGTCATCTGGAAGTTCGAAGTATTCTTGTGTTCGTTAGATTCAGCCAATCTTGTCAATTTTGAGCATCATCCATGTACTCCTAGGTCGCAGCATATATTATGACTGCAGTTGCTGGGTAACACATGATGGAGGTTTCGTGTGCACAGGCGCTCGCCGGCCACAGCTCAAGGGCAGCCAATCAGAAGGCGCGAATTTCCTAGGACCAGAACAGTGATCAGGATAGACAGGCATGTAGTTCGCATGCAGGATAGTATAGCACTATGGTGCACTAGACGACTCTACGCTCGCATCTCGTCTCATCATGCACATCCTCACAATTCTTGTCGCAGTACGCCAAGGCACACTTTTTACACCGGTATTTGCCCCAGTACCCGCACACAGTGCAGATCATCCGGGGTGGCTCTCGTGGTGGTGGTGCAGAAGCAGTCAAGTAAGTGGGTACGGTGGGTGGGTAAGCGGCTATGCCCTGCGAACGATAAACATCGGACGTGAACGCATGCACATGGGTAGGAGAGACACAGAAGCTTACCGACTCATCGATGAGGAGAGCAAGATTCTTCTTGTACAACACAGCCGTTCGTATATTCATCGTCGATTTCTTCTTGCGACCTTGTTCAGCCGCTCGCTTGTCTGAGATCGGCTGACGAGCACGGCCTTTCGTTGCTCGTCCACCTCCGGTCTCCTCGTCGTCATCGTCAGCAGGGCCGAGGAGAGTTGAAGGTTCCGAGTAATTAGAACGCTAAATTAACGCGATACATGAGGTAATGAACGGAGACTCAAAAGTACACCATGCGTAAACGCACTTCAAGTTCGTCTAAGTGCCTCTTGGTGCGCTTAGCAACCACTTCTTTATCGAATTGCCCTGAATTTGCATTCTGGGTCTTACGCACGGCTACCTAACAATACCATGGTTAGCTTCTTATGTGTTGAGCGCACTTGTAATGCACGTACGTTGTCTTCGTGGTGGCATCCGCTCAAGGGGATGTGGCGTCACGGTCACAGGCGGTGACAGTTTGTGTTCCGGTCCCAAAAAGAGCAAGTGTACTAGTTTGTAGGTGCTCCGCAGTTCACGATTCTCAAGCTCCATTTCTCCGGCCACCTTACAATCAAAAAGAGTTTCTCTGCCACGAGTATGTATTTGATCCAAATCATCAGTACTCAGTACTCAGTACTCAGTCATTAGCCAATCTCTTTGATTTTGCAATTTGTACAGCATCTACAACACGATTGAGATTGCAGACCGGTGAAACATGCGTCATAGGTAGCAAAATTGTTTCACCGACAAATGGGTGTGTTGGTCATTCATACTACAGACAGTCATAGGTAGTCATCGCACAAACCCGAAACTAGTCCTTCAGAACGAGAGATACTTCTGAAGTTGAACAATCAGATCCAGTAGGTGGACGCCAAACAACTTCAACACTCGAATCGACATTCCAATGAACATGCATCAGCATTCTTGACATTTCTCTTTAGATCGTACAGCACATAACAGCAATTTTACATGGGCATATCCAAAGCTTCACAAAAGTAGACGTACACAAGCGCGAAGACATTACACGAATAGCCACCGGCCCCTGGCATCGGCCCACTGGTTCAGCTCCTCAGTCTTGATCGTGACGAAATGCTCGCGCAATGTCTTAGGCGAGAGTCCGCCGTCTATCTGATCCGAGGGAGTGTCGGGAGGAGTAATCGGCCCATCAGCAGGCGTAGCGGTTTCAAGAGGCTTGCGGCCATATGGCGAAAGTATGCCCAAACCAGAGCCACCAACGGAGGTTATGTAAGGGTCAAAGTTCGCAGTGGAGAGATCGTTGATGAGCGACTTCAGCTGGTCATCCGAGAAATCTGGGAAAGATGCGAATGAGGCGGGAAACTGGGCACGTCGGGTGAGAGACATACCATCAGGGACGAGCGTGACTGCACAACCTCCTCCGCCTGCGCCTGTGAGCTTCGTGCTCAGGTTATAGGCTGCGCATTTAGCACGGATGGTTTCAAGTGTCTCGTGCGAGACACCCAAACGCACGAGGTACTCATGGTTCTCCGTGATGTATGCCTATACCATAGATATCATCAGTATGACGTCCTAGAATATGGAGCGATCCGAGGAAATGACTTACGGAGAGTGCCTTCAACAGCTGCTCTCGAGGTATCTCCGGGTCATCAAGTGCACGCCTGGCCTCATCGCTGATGCTCTGGATAGCGTCGAACATCTTAGTGACAGCCTCGGGTTCCTAGAAAGAGGCCACAGTCAACCGGATGATCGTGGTAAATTAAAACCAACAGCGATTACCTCCATCTTCTTCTGCGCAACGCCAGCTACCAGCTGTTTCGTGTTGCGCCCAACCTTAGAGTCTACCAACAAGAACCTCAAAGATTTGAAGCTAACGGTATTCATGTTAGTACACCGAGCGACGATCTCGTGGGATACAATGATACACACCCATGAACCTTGTCCATGCCACTCTTCCTTCCAAAGCCTGGCTTGGTGTAAGAGAGCGCACCACCAAACACCACAATGGAATTGTCGACTCCGCTTGGGTTGCCGTGCAGAACCTTCTCCGCCACATAAGCCCAGCGGTTAATCTCCTCAGCCGTCCCTGGGGGAATTGCACGTCGACCATCGTGTGAGATGTGCAAGTGACCCGGGTCATTTGCAGTCGGCGGTCGAGAAGGCGCGGGGAGTGGTGGTGCTGTGATGCGCTTGTATAGGAGAAGGACGGTTGTCGCGATGCACGCGCTGAAGGCGGCCGAGGAGCCCAGTCCAGCACCTACTGGAAGTGTAGAGCGAACAGAAAAGTTGAAAGTAGGTCTGGCACAGTTCCAGTCAGAGACAAGCACTGCGGTGCCCACTAACTCGAACCTTACCTGCGTTTGCCATGTGATAGCCCCATGTAAAGATACAGAAACGCGAGTGCAGCAGGATGCGATTTCGGTGGCATCTTGTCAGCCGGTGGCAGAACCCTTTCATTGATAGCATCCAGCAATTTTTGATCAAGAGCCTCGGGATGCACGTCTCCAGGCAAAACAGTAGTGACAGCATCCCAAGGAAGCGAGTCTACATCCCATTCTTGATAATAATCACTTATGTTGGTGAAATGGGCCGATATCTTGCCATCCGAGCGGGGTGTTGTCAGACCGTAGCAACGAAGGTCGACGGACGCAGCAAGGGCAGTCTAGAAGCTGTTAGCGCTAATGCCCTAGAGCTTGACAATTGTTTCCCAACTTACCACACCGTGAACAACCGCATGCTCTCCAAAAAGGATAACCTTGCCAGGAGCACTGACAAACCACTCATATTCGGCCTCCGGACGCTTTCTCTCGATGCGGGGCTCGCCAAGGGCAAGCTTCTCGGCAGCCTTGTTGACCACAGTGGGAATGCGCACAAAGTCGTTGGCAGCCAACGTAATAGCATTGGCATCTAACAGTGCATGTCTGAGGTCGTCCAACAGGTCGGCAGGGTCCTCGATACCAACACAAAGTCGGATGAGATCCTCCGGCAGACCCCGTTGAGCGCGGGTAGCAGGGTCGATGGATGCATGTCTAAGATACCGATCAGCATGCAATCTTAAGGATGGAGGAACGCATACTCACGACATAACGCAAGGCATACTGATCAAACTGTTCACGCAGCCAAAGCTCACACTGATGCCCCAGAGGCGCGTAGCCCCGACAATACGCTCACTGAGTTCTTTGTCCCCAGTCTCAAACGATAAAACAGCGCCAGGACCTGAGCCACGGATTAGAGTTCAGATTACGAAAGAGATGAGTAGGAAGATGGACTTACCATCAGCAATACGCTCATGGATTTCCCTTCCGGGATGGTCTGGGAGACCGGGATAATGCACAACGAAACCGAGCTTCTGAAGCATTTGAGCAACAAGTAGCGAAGTAGACTGCTGCCGGTCCATCCTGATAGCTAACGTCTTTGTCCCACGCAGTAGGAGGAATGAATCGAATGGCGAGAGTGCATTTCCCACTGAGTTGATTGTAAACGCCATTTTCTATAGAAGAAAGCGTCATTAAGACAACGATAAAACAAGCAACTAGGACTAACTTGAGCTATGTCATCCCGGTTGCAGGTAATCACGCCCGCCATCAAGTCGTGATGACCACTGAGATACTTGGTGGCACTATCGTACACGATATCCGCTCCATGTTCCAGGGGCCTTTGCAGGTAAGGGCTCATCATTGTGTTGTCGACCACAATGATGGCATCCGGGCACTTCTCCTTTACTGCAGAGCTTATACCTGCGATGTCCACGATCTTGAGCAATGGATTGGTGGGGGTTTCAAGAAGAACCATCGCTGTTTTGCCAGGGTTTAACACGGCGGTGATAGTGGAGGGGTTGGTAGTATCGACGTGGTGAACAGTAACTCCCATATGAGTGCGAAGGTAGGTGAGGAGACGGTGAGTGCCGCCATAGATGTCGTCCCCAGCGATGACCTCGGTTCCTGGCTTCAATAGCCTGGTGATAACGTCTAGCGCCGCCATTCCAGAGGATACGGCGAAAGCGTGTTGGGCGGATGAGATCTTAGCAATATGGTGTTCTGAGAATTAAGTGTTAATGATATCATAATTTGACCCGCTTAAAGTGGGGTTACATACCGAGATGCGTCCTAGTAGGATTCCCGCTCCTAGTGTAATCATACTCTCCACCTACGCCCTTGAACGTCGCCGTCTGATAGATGGGCACGCTGGAACTGCCATGCTGATCCTTGTGTGACGGGTTGGGGTTTTCTACCGTGGCGCATAGCGTCGAGAATCTATAGGGCTTGCGAGAAAACGAGGGGGAATCTGGCCCCGGAGTGGGGAGGTTGTACTGGGACTCAAAGTCGGCCTTCTCGTTGGAGCCCATCCCTGCGACGCCTGTCTGTCTGTTATCGAGGTTGTAGGATGTCTGAAGGGAGTTAGAATACACAAGTAAGCTCGTTCCACCTTTTGTACACCGTGTCGCTTAGGGTGGTGGTAACGAGTCAAGAAAGTCGAGCCATTCTCGCAGGTGGCGCCCGGCATAACCTCCTCCTGGTATTGCAATGATCGCACCATGCTATTAGCGCTCATTGTCCGTCGGGTGAGCACGCCATGCACAGTCTGGCAGTGTGACCAATCAATATCTTCTGGAGGTGCTGCCCTCATTCCTGATTTTTCCGACTAAATAAAGCAATAATCTATCCCGAATTCAAGTCGAAGAACAAGAGACACGATAACGGTCAGGCGCGTTGATCAGCGCGTCGGCAGTTTGCCACCGACGTTTCGGGACAACCTGGTGGGGACTCATCATTATAGGCCACAGTTTTCCGGCTCATTCTCTTCAAACTCTTATCGACTCCACCACCGAAACCGACAACACTTGTTCTCTCTCAGGCACTGCGTCTGTCTGCTACGTATGAGACAAATTAATTTTTTGTTGAGATTGTTCAAGTTGGGGTTTATTCGTAACGGGCCGTCAAGTAGCCTATGCCAAAGCTGTGCCCTGTTACCGCCAGCATACGGGGTATCATCTGGTGTAGAGAGCTAACTTAGGCCTTCATATCCGTTACACTTGTGCGGACCGCTGGATTTGCCTGGATCGCTTAAGGTTATTCGCTGGCTTTATACTACGGAAGGCACCAATGTTCCTCACTAAGCAACGAAAGGTATTTTCGTAAGTGCATTCTTACCCTAAACTCCAGCCAAATCTGACGTTGCTCCGTATTAGAGAAATCACGGTGATAGTTTCATTGGTTTGACAGTTCAGAAAACATCTGTTTCGAGGGCAGTGTCCCTACGACAACTTCGCATCGTTTACTATATCACAACATTCTACGAATAACATCTACCGGACACGCAGATCGAGGTGTGTGTGTCCCCATAGACGAGTTGACGGCCCAAGTTACTATTCAAGTGACCGGAATACAAGACATCTCACTTTCATGCACTCTGAGGATCCTCTTTTTTCTCATAAAACGATCCGGATATGATCTGGAGCATGTGCAATGCAGCTCCGATGCCGTCTTTCAAGCCCGGGGCTATACGAAGCGCGTGAGGCGCGCCTTGACACAGGTCACACCCTACGTGTATTTGTGCACAAGATTGACGTATACTGTTTCTCTAGGTGTGTTGCTCACCGAAGGTGTATGGTGCGGCTCTGTGGCCGCCCATCATGTCCAAAACGGCCTAAACGCAACGGTAACACAAAAATTATCCTGCGTGATGCATTGCCCACCGTAGAGATGGCTATACGAGCCCTTTCTATACTCTTCGAAGGTCTACGAACGCATACTTAAACCAGCGATGGATTGCAAGAGTTCCCCAGCAGAATCAGCCTGTACTCGCAATTCTACAGCAACTCCAACTCCAACCACACGCAATGTCTTCTACTCCTCGCACTTACCGTCTACCCGACCTTCACTCCATCTGTCACTGGAAGGCATCCTTCAACCCGCACTACGATGAAGCTCGGGCTGCTTCCTCTGCCTGGGTGCTCAGCTACAACGTCTTTACTGGCAAAAAGCTCGAGTTCTTCAAGCAGGGAGGCAGTGAGCTCCTATGCGCATGGGCCTACCCGTACGCAGGTGTTGAGCAGCTCCGCACCGCCTGTGATTTCGTCAACCTCTTGTTTACTATAGACGAGATCAGTGACGAACAAAGTGGTAAAGACGCTGTGGACACTGGCCTCATCGTTCTCAACACGATGAAGGATGACAAATATGACGACGGCTCCGTGCTTTGTAAGATGACAAAGGAGTGCGTCCTGCATTATTTCGCTTCACATACACCCATAGCTGACATCTCAACAGCTTTAAGGCACGTTTCTTCCCCAACTGTGGGACGGCCAGTTTGCGCCGATTCATGCAGCACACCGAAGACTACGTTAACGGTTTCACCGTCGAGGCCGGATTGCGCGAGAAGAACGTCGTCCTTGACCTAGTTTCTTACGACAAGCTGCGCCGTGAGAACAGCGCCGTCCGCTACTGCTTTGGACTATTCGGCTACCTCCTGGACCTCGACCTTCCAGACGAGATATTTGAGCACCCGGTATTCGTGCGCATGCATTTGGCCGCCGTCGATATGGTCACCTGGGCTAACGTACGCATTTTCTCTCTTTCTTCCTGTTCCATTCACTCACTTCCATGTGTGTAGGACGTGTACTCCTATGACATGGAACAAGCCATGGGACACCTTACCAACAACGTCCTAACAGTTCTCCAGCGGGAGAAAAATATGACTCTGCAAGAAGCCTCTGACTACGTCGGAGTTCACTTTAAGGAGCTACTTGATACATTCGAAGCCAGCAAGAAGGAACTTCCTTCTTTCGGTGAAGAGCTGGACAAGGTGACCGCGTATGTGACTCCTCTTGTGCAAGCAATTTCGGTTGTCTAACGTTTCCTCGATAGCCAATACATTATGGCGATGGAAAATTGGGTCGTTGGAAACCTCGAGTGGAGTTTTGGAACTCAGCGTTACTTTGGTGCAAACCATAAGAAGATCAGGGAGACTCTGATTGTTGAACTCTCTCCCGCCAAGATATTCCATCCCAAGAACTGTACGCGCATATTCCAGTTATATTTAAGTTTTTAAAGGTGCTCAAATAATTTCAGGATTATCTTTTCGACTCCGAACAACATTATCGCGACAGCAACGCTACTGGGTCTGTAGATAAATCTTACTTGTTCTGTGGATCGACTGGAGGTTTTATCGTAAGTCAGAACATGTCTAGTTAAAGCACTGTAGAGGCTAGTTACTCTATGATATGGATACGAATTTGCTCAATCGCTTGATTTTTGGAACGTATACTAGTATCTGGCCAACGCAAGAAGGGTGTACGTACCACCCTTTTACTGGTACTGGGAAGCCGTACAGTGTCATGAGATCATCTGATGGACAGAAAGACCTTCTCAAATGATATGTAAAGAAGGCCGCTAACTGTTTCTGGACTTGGCTTGATAGGGCTGCCCTTATTATCAGATGAGATGTTGGGTTATCCGCTGTATAGAGCGTGAAGCTGGAACGTTGGCAGGGTATGATACATCGGTTCATTGATGTGCGTGGCCCGCGATCATATCACTGGCAATCGACCCATCTGTTTTGGGCCCGTTGGCATATTTTCCTCTTTGAACCGGGCAGAGTAACCGTAGCATTGCATAGATCATCAATTAATATTCCAAATCCATGGTTATTAGGCGAAGTGAACGAACAAGTGGAACACTGTAAGATACGTATACGGGTAACTAACAATTTATCATATCAAAATAGGAATCCAGACCATTTCGGGTCGGCGAAGCCAATAAAGGTGAAACCAACCACGCACACACAAGCAAAGCGAACCAAGACAGGCACCCATTTCTGATCCTATTCACTCCTGATAAAGCACTCCAGATTCTATAGTCATGGGGCATATTTGTAGCGCCTATCATGCCTGAATGATCCTGCGTTAGCTCAGAGTCGACACCAATGGCGCTGATCTGGACTTACCGCTTTGGAGAGCTTCCAATGCTCTCAAAACATACGGGGACGTAGATTGACGACACGGGTACGCTTGACGTCACGGTAATGGGGTCCAAAATACCGGGTGGTCTCGAAGCTCCATTCGAGGTTTCCGATGATCCAGTGCTCCATTGCTTGCACATAAGCGGCCACTGAGACGTCGGTGGAAAGTCCCCATGAAGGGAGCTTCTTCTTGTTTTCCGTGAATTGATCCATGAGCTCACGGAATCGTTCGCCTACAATATCCGATGCGGCCTGCAAGTCGATGTTCTTTTCTTGCATAAGCACAGTGACGATGTTGTTACCACTAATGCCTCTGGATTGCTCCATGTTGTATGAGTAGACATCCTGTATTACAGATCAGTTTGACGTGTGCGGGATGTCATAGCAAAATTTTTACTAACATTGGCCCAGCACACCATATCAGCGGCAGCCCAATAGCACTTCATGAAAGTCTCATCCTGGAATACGGCGTCTGGTAGGTCTATTCCCAGCGCGAATTCGAACAACCCGAAGCACACCCGAATTGCACTATTCTCTCGACGAAGCGGCATGAAGTGGGCAACGTCAAGAACCTCGTCGCGTTCGCGAAGCTCCGCCTCGACAGCAACCGCCTCAACGTAGGCAGCGCTGTGAGTAACGAAACGTCCAAAGCATGCTGGCGCTGCATACTTCAAGAGACGTTCCCTGAATCTGGTTGCGCATAACTGATCAACATCTTATTCCATATTATAGCTGCAAGACTTACTCCTTAGTCATCTTCGCTAGTTTAGATCCGTCGTCCCAGTCCTTGTCACGTAGAGCATTGAGATAAACCAGACCAGTTTTGCGCGCATCATCTCCGGTCTGTTCATCACTTATCTCGTCGACCACAAAGAGAAGGTTGACGAAGTCGCAGACCGTACGGAACTGCTCATAATCAGCGTAAGGGTACGCGTGTGAGACAAGCAGCTCGTTGCAACCTGTAATGAATTCCATCCTCTTCCTATCGACGAAGAAGTTGTAGCTGTCGACCCAGGCGGATGACTCGCGTGCAGCTCTCTCGTGATGAGGACTGGTAGACCCCTTTAAAGGGCACATCGAGAGAAGGTCCGGTAGAGTGAAAGTCGTGGCCATGATGTAGTATGAGAGTAGGTGTGGCTGTGAGTATGGGAGGATGTATTGGTGCCTTGGATGTAGAGAGTTGCAGATTATATACCTGCGAACAACATTCCTCGCCTCTTTGCTTTCTGCTCTGCAACGGAGCAATATGTTGGAATGGAGAGTATTTCCCTCACCGGAGCGAGCCAGGGCAGTGCCACATTTGTTTGATACGGCAGAGTTTCACCTGATAAACTGCCTGTTGTGATTGGTTATAATGCATCATACCTTGTAATTTCATAGTTATTCTGCCTCGGCCGAATTGTTTTCGGTTCGACGACAGAGAAAAGCATTTCCGGCGTGGCACTCGGGATATCATACCTGGATGACGCACAAGGTAATTATGGCCGTCAGTCACTGACACAAACTACAAAGGATCAGCAAGTGGGAATGATGGACAGTCTAAGAGATTCGGAGGCTGCGAAAGATAATTTGCGCTGCGGTGGGAGGCTCGCTGGTACTGGCCGTAACTTGCTTCAGACGGCCATTACGGCGAAGAATGATACGGCACGAAAAGTCAAAAAGTTAATCATCGGCGCAAAGATGTGTTCGTTATCGCAATCCAATCCTACTATTTCTTCCTATATGTCAACATTTCTGCAGTACAGCCACTGAATCATGACGCACCCAAGACCTACGGCCCTACGCGCGTATGCAATGGCGCTGCATGGAAATTGGGCCACTGACCAAACCGTGCCTAGAAAACAAATTTGGTCAAACTTTGTGCCTTGATTCGTAAAAAATAACAGGGATATACTGCACTGCATTCTGAGCTCTCCATAGCTATCAGCAGTAGAAAAGAGGAGAGAGAATCGAAATCGAATTCCAACCAATGGAGTGTCCATCGAACTTACTTGTGTCCACGTGGCTAGATCGAGATCCAGGCCATAGATCCGTTTCGGATCTCAGATCCATCGCTGTTGACTTCAATATACGCCCGCATCCCGCTCTCTCCTGAAGCCGAAAGTGCAAAGACAGAACCTACACTTGTTTTGATGGTGGCACCTGTTTTAGTACTTGATGACATACAGTCAAGAATACCCGCTCACGAGCTATACCCACAACGTACCCATAGTTCGAGGGTGTTCATCAAAGCGACAAGCTTGTAGATAGCACGACATGCAACGCGCTTTGTTTGTCGGCCTTGCGGAATTCTTCCGCCGCGCTCAAGTTCGTGTATATTTTACATCCGTGGACGCCGTCGAGTTGTTGTGACTCACAGCTTTTCTGCATTTTGTTCCTGCGCTCATCCCGCTGCCTGGGACCAAATCCAGATTATGCATGAGTTTACAGATGCCAACGCCACTACCTCCCTATTGTTCTTGGTGTAGGGAAGCGTAGCATCCGAGGTAAACGGGGAAAATACTCACAAGCAGGTTGTACGTAAGTACACGAGTCGCAAACCCTTCCGACCGGATAGGGGCCTCTAACAGGCGGCCATGTTTCGGGTTACGCAATGCTTGCCCAAACTTGATCAACGGATACTCCAAAGGGAACAGCGACATAGGCGTAGCGACCAGGCCGAATAACAACAAGGACTTCCTAACAGATTGCTCCGACTTGGCCTGAAGCCTTGAGGCGCTTTGCGTCGAAATACTCCAAACGCATCTCCCGAACCATTGGCGCATACTACGGGAGAAGACGCTGTAATAGGTATCTCGTTATTCGTCCCTGACAAACTAACTTGATGAGCGTAGGACACCAAATGCGTTTCTTGCACGTGAAATAACATACTGCGAAAGGCTTCATTCTATACATGCACATTATTATTGCACAGGGCTTGTATAGCTTCCATCCGAAGGCTCGTCCTTCGTACATCGTAGCCTCTGGATTATACGGTGTTCAAACAACACGCCGGTACCGACGGCAACCGTAAGAACAGTATCGGTTGGGTGTCATCTTGAATGAGCACATAAGGAATGAGAGTGGGGCCAGCACTCACGAAGGTCATTGTGGCGCCAGATCACTCGCCACTGTTCGGCGTGTAGTTGCGACGAGAAACAGGCAGCGTTTCTTGAACACAGACAGCACCAACGAACGGAAACCTCGGACTTGATAGCTATGTTCATATCCGGGAGAGAAAGGCGCGAAGCCCTGATAGTCGCCTTTGGGATTATTACTGTCATACACATATTTACGCCCAACGAACCCGTCGTGGCGTCGCCGGGGGTATTGCTACCCCTGGCAAGATCTACCGTGCCAGCCCATTGGTTAGAAGGACTAGAACGCTCGAGAGAAAGGGGGAGAACCCTACCGTTCATGATGCTAGCAAAGGCCAAGCGTTTCCTGATTCTGTGCGTGGACACAAAACCGATGGAAAGCAATCTTTCGTTCAGCTACATGCCAGTTCAATGAAGACTATGCCATAATTGTCACTAAACACCGAGATCCAGGGGCCATGGACGACGTAAGTTGGAGTAGTGTGCATATGCTACCGCGATTTGGTGTTGTCGGGAGGTTTGCATCGATGTTAGACGGAGCTAGTGAAAGAATGTGTATGAATCACGTACATGTCTTTTGCCGGACCTCACGCGCCCATGGGTATGACCGACGTAGCAAACTATAACTTTGTGGTACCATTAGTGATGGATTGGGCTATCTTTTGCGTCAGTAGGCCGAGAAAGTATAGCTAGTATGCATTCATTCAGACGATGATATCACGATGCGCGCGAGATCCATATGATGGTTATAGAACCCTAGGGTCTTCAAATGAGAGTTTGTAGGCTAGCACCTATCACATGGAGCGCAGCCTTGAAGTAGAACACGTTCAAGGTACAATCGCAGTAGTCAGTACAGATAGCGGGAAGATAGCGAAACTGTGCTCACCAAGGTCTACAGCCAGCTCGGCCTGATGGTGGCTCTCCGCTACTGTTGGCTTCGCACGACGGGTGTCACGGTGAAAAAAGGTTCTGGTCATTCGTTGTGGCATTTGCTCGAGCCTGGGTCCACAAGACCGCCAGTCACCAGTATTATTTCCGACAAGCCTATATGTCAGATCGCTTAGGCTTAATGAATGTTTTACAATGCAAAATAGCAAAATAGACAGGCAGTCGATGCCCGATGCCCGACGACCGAAGGAATACAATTAGAAACATATCCTGTAACTGGCGTAGCGTCCACTGGTCTCACTCGGTCGAGTGATTTTGACTACCATCCCACGCTTCAAGCCGTAGTATCGTGCCACAGGGTCGGCAACCTGAATTCGGGGGAGTTGGGTTTCTTTTAGACGACTGTGGCGGAAAGGGAAGCAATCTGAGGTTCATTCCAATCTAAGGCAGAGAAGGGAAGCGAGGCGCACTATCTTTCCAGAAGTTGTTTCTTTTGTTCTGAATTAAGAACTTCGTGCTTGGGAACGAGAGTGTGATGTGTAATATTCACGAGGAGGTCGGATTCGGAGAATTCTTCGAGTTTGTACTGACTCTGCATCGCGACAATGACCTAAGTAGGACATTAGATCCGGAGCAAGAACACAGAATGACATGATTGCAGAAACACCACACACCTTTCTTGCAGATGGTGTCATATTGCCTGGGAAGACGATGATGCCTCGCTGTATATTCTTCTCATCCATGATACCCAGCAGCCTGGACAGATCGTTGAGCGAATGTCGTATCAAGAAAGTCTCATAAAACGCACTTTCGCATTGTCTTTACACCCACACTACGCTCGTCGGAGAAGAAGATAAAGATTTGCTCGGTTGGGTTCTGTTGGTGGGTGGTGAAGAAGTTCAGTTGACTTCGACTTTGGCAGCACCAGAATCAGCACGGTGTGGTAAGTAGCAGAGGGTTTTCACGCACTCTACACTTCCAGATTGGTTAGCATAGTGTTGCTTGAAGGTCGCGAGGTCCATATTTATTTCGTCGTCGGACACTTGGAATCCCTGAAGGTGGCTCATTTAGAGGTTCTGAATGATGCTCCAATTGAGCACTCCAGATACTCACTCTATCCTTTACCAACTCGTGAATTGTTCTGTTGACCTTCCATAGTCTTGCGGTCTCGTCTTGCTCGGACATCTTGTAAAAGGTTGGATTGAGAAGTGAGGTGTATGAGCGAGTGAATGAGTTGCTTGCTATGGCGTCTAAGCGAAATTCATGAACGAGCCTCGTTTCGAACTCCGCGGAACAGTCGTCTCTTCGTACTGAACTCTTACTACAGAAAGGATGGCGGGCGTGCCACCAACAGCGTCGGGGAGCAATAACAATGGTGGTGGTGCTACACAGAGTATACTGGCTCTGTCGACAATGACTATGGTGCGTGAAAATACTGTGCATTGCTTTTGAACGTGGTATTGACTATTTGGTCGGTGGCACAGGCAAAGCTGAAGCCAGCTCGAATATTCAAGGACGCCATCGAAGTACCTCCGCCTGTGTCGCCAGGCCCGAATAAGCAGCAACCAGAGCCGCGGCAGATTACCGGAATCGCGTTCGACGACAGAGGAGACCAGGTACTGACTGCAGCGGAGGACGAGACATTCCGTTTGTACAACTGTAAAACCGGCAAGCAAGTTCCTCTTGAGTGTGCATGCTACGCCCAGGATTACTAATACTCCATTTCTTATAGGCCTGTAAAGACACTATACTCGAAGAAGTATGGTGTTGACCTCCCCCGATTCACGCATAAGAATACCGCCATTATACACGCATCAACAAAGGAAGACGATACTGTTCGCTATCACTCCCTACACGACAACAAATACTTGCAGTACTTCAGAGGACACAAAGACAAAGTCATCTCGCTGGAGATGTCACCTATAGATGACGGGTTCATGTCAGGCTCCATGGACAAGACAGTGCGACTTTGGGACCTCCGATCACCAAACTGCCGAGGCTTGCTGAATTTGCCAGCACCGCCCGTCGTGGCGTACGATGCGACAGGTCTTGTCTTTGCTGTTGCTGTCAACAACTATGCTCGTATCCTCCTCTACGACCAGGCAAACTACGACAAAGCGCCATTCCTCGTCATCACGCTCGATGACCCCACTCTAAGCCAGATCAGCTATCCTCCTCGACCAATATTCGTGACCTCGCTGTCTTTCTCCACCAACGGCAAATACCTCCTAGTAGGCTGCTCTGGCAATGCGCATTACATCATGGATAGTTTTGAGGGTCACCTATTGGCGAAACTGGAGGGTCATATAGGGTTAGAGCGAAGAAAGATAACAGCAAGGGAGGCTATGGAGCCTTCGAGAGGTATCAGCGGCGAAGAAGTCTGCTGGACTCCGGATAGCAAGTTCGTCTTAAGTGGAAGCTTAGACGGAAGAGTGGTCGTATGGGACGTGCAGAACCTACCCACAAAGGAAGGACCTATCGATCTCAAGGCGCCTCCTCTGGTGCTACAGCCCGTCGGCAAGCTAGAAGGCCATCCTGGTCCTTCGAGATGTGTTCGCTTCAATCCTCGTTTTGCCATGATGTGTACTGCCGGCCAAGAACTTGTGGGTGTTTCATGATGCTGCTCTGTTCGTCCCTAGGCTAATCACCATGATAGGCATTTTGGCTACCAGACATGTCAGGGGACCCGGACGATGTCGCAAAGGAGTTGCTGAAGAAGAAAAGTCAGGGGCCACCTGCGGCTCCAAGCTAATCGTGTATTATAGTTGTAGGGAGGGACATATCGCTGTACGACTGCTTTATACACTGGCCTTTTGATGATGGTTCCTGGATTTGACGCTGTACATGGTGCCTTTTGGGGAAATAATGGCGTCGATCGATAATTGACAGATCGGTTTGATCTAGACCACGTCCATGCGAGGAACAAGGGACAAAGAAATGCAGAACTCGTCGTGTCCCGGAGTCGGGCTGCGTGCGTGTGGATGTCTGCATGTCTGGAGCGTCTCATCTTATCAAAAGACCCACAGGGACCGAGCATGCAAAATGCCAAAAAACTCCAAAACTGTTGCACAGATACTTAAAGTCCGACATGGGACAATCTGTATTCCCCTTCCCCTTTCTTCATCGCCCTCGCCATGCCCGTGCTACATGTCGTGGAGAACGGGCATGAAGACCCATACGACGACGACCTGCCTTCGACACCCTCCAAGTCGAAATTCCGCGTCAGCCGGAAATACGTTCCGCACAATCGGAAACGGCTATACCTCCTCTTAGGATCCTTCGTCACACTCTCCACACTCTTTATCCTATCCGTGAAAACATCACGCGCACATTCACTAACGCAAAGCCATATCGATTCAGCATTACAGTTCTCATCCCGCAACAAGAGTTCTCTGGTCGCGACAGAGGATTATTCTCCATGGGTGCAAGGCGCACCAACGCAAAGCTTCCGCGACAACCTCCGACCAGAGGTCCAGTACATCACCTCATGGCTTTCAGCAGGCTGGAGTAAGTCTCCATTATTCTCTGTACTGTGAACGTGGAACTCATGTCTCAATTGTCTACCGCTAATAGATAACGACGTCATGACATACATGAACCTCATTTATCTTGGCATGATCACTGACAGAGTGCCCATTGTGGCGATGTTTGTACCTCTCCACATCGGCCAAGATGCGCCACCCATATTCTTTTCAGACGTCTTCGACGTCCCACGGTTCACCCGCGAGTCCGGGTTTCCGCTGCTTGAATGGCATGAGGTGAAGGATATGAAGAGCGAGACTTGGGACGACTTGGGATGTTGGGATATTTGGGAAGCGGTACAGTATGGGGAGCATCACGCCAGACCAAGCGTGGTCCCGGAGTTTCTTCGCCTTGGTGAGTGCCCGCGACCAACGTCTCCCCGAAATTAGCTGACATTTGTCGTTGCATAGATATTTCTTACACCAAAGCTCCAAGTTGGATCAAAATGATACCAAACTACGAACACGACAAGGGTGCATCTTTCTGGTCCTTGGCAAGACTCGCATACCCAGAGGATAGGGAACAAAACTTGGGAGACGTTCATGCTTCCCCTCTGCACCATGCCTTGCTGAATCCCGACGAACACTTGTTGTGCTACGATTATTTGTACTATGTGGGCGGATCATTGGTGAGTTTATGCGAGATTACTTTTAACCTCAGGCATTGATTCTGATATACCTCTTCAAGGCGGGGGAATACGATTACACATACTCGCCTGCCTGGCGTTTTGTCGGGAAATACCTGCATTTCACGGAGAAGGTCCAGGATATCGCACGGCAGTACGTGAACAGAGCCTTCGGTCTCCCACAAACAGCTCCTCTACCTTCGGTAAGTATTTGCTTCATCTACATTAGACTGCACAACTTAGCTTCGTCTCTACTTTCGATCAGTATATCACCATTCACGTTCGTCACGGGGATTTCAAAGACTGGTGCTGGGACGCTGAAAAGTTCGAGGACTGCTTTGCACCGCTCTCAGTCATCGCTCGTCGCGTGAAGGAAGTACAAGACGAACTTCTTGACAAGAAGCATATACATATCCCTATGAACCGTGTCATCATGACCAGCGACGAGTCTGATCCCAAATGGTGGGCAGAGGTAGAGGCGCTTGGGTGGGTAAGGATGGATCATCAGGCAATGGAGACGACGAAGAAGTACGGAAGGTGGTATCCAGTGATCCTGGACGCTGCTATACAGGCAGGCGGCGCTGGCTTCGTTGGGACGGACAGGTCAACGTTCTCGATCCTATCAAAGAGGCGAGTCCAAGATTGGAATAGCGGTGTAACGAGAATGTTTAAGTGGGGGAGGAAGGGCGCGGACGACCACTGAATACAGTGCTCGCTGAAGCGGAAGCGTGGTTATATGGGCTCAGACCCAGGACCTCCATCTAATTTGGAGTCAGTCTTATCACATTCTCTCTAGATCTTGCTGCATACTACTCACGGACTGGTCTTGGGACATTCATAGACAGACGAATATCTTGTTTTTGTACCTTTACATATACTCATACACTCCCTCTTGTTAGTAATTATATCCCCAAGAATTGATATTACGTTTGCTAGGACCTGCACCCACCGGTGCCCCCCAGGCCCGCAAGTTGGACAAAATCAAGAAGTACTTCGGCGGCGCTCAGTACTGCGCAAATGTCAATAGCGGTAGAGGGCAGTGCAATTAGACAATGCCCTCGCCTTTTACTAGGGCATTCCGTGTTCTGCCCTCACCTCAATACCGCGATGCCAATTTTTCAGAATCTGCTTCGTTCAGAAGCACTGCTATGAGTACTTTTTGTGGTATTCGCCCCTCAGTTCCGAGGCATACCTGCATATGAAACCGGTTGTGCGCAGTTAATTGAACTTGTATATGAACGATCCTTAGATAGAAATCCCCAGTCTTCAGAGTAACTTGAAGAGCACCGACTCGGGGTCGAAATCGCGACTCGCGAGGCGGCGGCGTGATTCCTGAGCGTTCACGTGACGTTGAGCGCTTAATCAAATGTCAGTGGAAGGACGTGGCAGGGAGCACCAGTCGGTATCCAGGTCTCTCCACAACGTCTATTTTGTCTTACAGTCTACTGGTTCAATCCCTCTCTTTCTAGCTCGCGACCATGCGTTTCCAATCCTTGGTCGGTCTTGGTGCTGGTGTACTGGCGTTATGCCAAACCGTTGCAAGCTGTAAGCTTAACTCAGCATTATTGAAAGGGGCTTATGACGTTGATATGCTTTTCTGGTTTGGGTTCGATATAGCTCCCCTCTCGTCTCCTGGTCAGCCCGAGATTGTTGCTGTCGCTGCTTTCCCCGAGGAAAACGCATTCCACCGTGCGTACTTTGTGTAAACGTCTGCTCTTAAGCGAGTTACTCACGAAGACATATAGACGTCGTTAATGGCGAGAGGAACAACATCATCGTCTCCATTGAGAACAAGTCGGATCGCAATGTTACCCTTCAGAGCATCGCTGGCTCGTTCCACCACCCAGACAGCAACAAGCTGGTGAAGAACGTGAGGCATATCCGTTGGTGTTTCCCCCAGTACGCTGATAGTTCCCATGTCAGACGACCGCTGCAAACTTCAAGCTACCTCTCTTGGAGGGAGCCAAGCTCCAGTTGCCCTACTCTTTCCACAGCGAGTGAGTGTTTTCCGAAAAGATATGAATTGTCTCCTTATTCATGGTTTTCAACAGGTTTAGGGTATGTTAAGTCGCATACGTCATATCTAGTGCTGAATGCTGACATTTACGTGTCTTTAGCCCGGTGATTTGAGACTCAATATCTGGGTTGACCATGTTGCCGATGTACGTACTCTTAGTCTTTACCCAACATAAAGGCCTAACGAAAGCGCAGGGCGAGAAATTCCGTGTTCAAGCCTACGATTCAGTCGTCACCATCGTTGAACCGGAAGGCTCGTGGTTTGATTGGAAACTGTATGTCGTCCCAACATCTCGAGTGTTTCCCCAGCTGATTCTGTCTTCTCCAGCTGGACCACTTACGCCATTGTTCTCGCTGGCCTTGGTAGCCTCGGTTATTACACTTACCTTACGTTCGTCCCCCAGCCGAAGAAACGCAAGACCGTCCCCGGAGCCGTCAGTGCACCCGTGGGTACAGTCACAGCTACCGGCGCAGGAGGTTACCAGGAAGAATGGATTCCCGAGCACCACTTGAAGAAGCCCAAGGCTCGCAGGACCAAGTCTGGTGCTGCTACCAGCGGTGATGAGACCAGCGGAGCTGAGTTGAGCGCGACAGAAGGAAGGAAGAGGAAGGGCAAGAAGTGAACGAATGTTCTGCTTTCGCTACAAAATTAGTACTTGGGTTGCTGTTGTGTGCCAGGTCGCTTCGTCGTGTATCGTATTGCCTTGCGTTCATCGCTAGGTGACGCTCAGTATTTAATGCAATGGGTGCCCGTGTAATGTGTTTGATGGTAGTGTAGATTGAGTGTGAATGGTGCAATACACTGCGAAGAACTGATGTTGCTGGGGTGGATATAAATGAGGATATAAAGGTCGATTCGGCGTAACACGGTAGTCTAGATGTCTATGTGCTTGTAGCCCTGAACCTGGAGGATAACTCGTGAATTTAACGGTATAGACTCGAGGCATGCACACGCACTCTATTATCCTTCAACATCTGGGCATATCTCTCTGCGAGATGTTTGCAGTTCTCCAGGTTGTTCACGCCCTCTGCACGGTAGCACTTTTGCAGGTTCTGCTGCACTATACGTGCCTCCATCGTGCGTACCCATGATTCACGGATGAAGTCCTCCCTCTCCTTTAGCTTCTCTGTACAAGAAGTTCTCTTAGTTTCATGCCATCAATACACAGAATATTAGTACGCACGGGTAAGCTCTGCTGTACGCCCTGCATCGGTGGCCATGGTGGAATTACTCGGAGGTTTGTTTGTCCCAGTTTGGACAGCTACCGCTTATAGTTGACCACGTGTAGGCCTTCACGCTTTCCCACGCTAGACGCTTCCTCTTTGAACTGCTCTCATCATGCCCACTGAAATCACAGGCCCAGGGCTGCTTATTATTACCGGACGCAGCGCTACACCTTGACACAAGGGATTCAGGCGTTGCATGTATAAAGTGAGGACGATTCGTTGGGGTAAAGACAGTACTTCTTAGTGTTCTACTACATCGTTCGCCCAGAACCACCATGTCTTTTCCTGTTAGTTTCCCAGCAGATGCGCCGCTGGCCACAGTTACACATCGTGCGTACTCTATCCAATTCTGGCGTGTGGGGATCCTCCTGACGAAACCTCTCTCACACATAGCCACACCCTCTATATGGGTGCTCGAATTGCATAACGGCGCAGATAGCAGATTGACGGACCACTTCATCAAGAATGCGATACTGCCTGCCTTGGATGCCGTTGAACGCGACTGGCGACAGAACTTCCGAACAGCGAATGCCCTGGGTGGCGACAAGCAAAGTGCTAAAGGCGCACTCATCATCGTTGGCAACAGGAGTCAACACAAGTTCTTCAGTAACGGTACGTACTGCCTTTCACGACTGTGGTCTGCCGGTTTGCCCATTACACAGTGATGCTGACGCTCGTCATTTGTTGGTTGGATTGGCAGGTCTTGACTATGAGAAGTCGCTACTCAATCCGCGTTTCTGGCCAGGTAAGTTGAACTTACGGTTGCATCTTGTCCAATCGTAGCTAATTGCCTCTTTCCCGAAAACAAGATGTGATTAATCCTCTGTTTTACCGTCTGCATACCTTCCCGAGTGAGTGCCGCCTGTCAATAGAGCCTGAGAGTGACAGATTGACTGGCTAGGATGTAGTCCCCACCGTCGCGGCTATCAATGGGCATTGTTTCGCGGGTGCTATGATTCTTGCTCTCAGTTGCGATTATCGTGTAATGGTCGACGGAGCGAAGCGTAGGGCGTGGATGTGTATGAACGAGGTGAGCTTTATCACAAGGTTACCAACACGAAATTATGAAGATGCTGATTCGACTCAGATCCACTTCGGAGCACCATGGCCACCTCTCATTGCCAGTGTGATCAGAAACAAGGTTGCCGACCCCAGAATTCAGCGCAAGATTGGACTTGAAGGGCACCGCTTCACTGCGCAAGAAGCGTTCCAAGCGGGATTCGTAGATTTCGTCGCGTCGGGCGACACGGAGGATATTATCAAAAAGGCGCAAGAGCTCGGCGAGGTTGTCGGCGCAAATGCGACTCTGGGTGCATGGGGGTTGATCAGAGTGAGTTGGCTCAGTACCGAGGGAAACGAATATCGGCAAACGATGCTGATGTCATGTTTCCATCTCCCAGAGTGAGCTGTACGGGGACACCGTGAAGGTGTTGCTCAGCGACGACCTCCCTCGGAAGTCTGTTGCGTTGGATGATGCCGCGGCGAAAGCCAGGCTGTGATCATATAAGTATGCTGTCCAATAGGTTTCGTGTAGGCATGTGCAGGCTATTGGTCTTCCTCATGTGTTCGTGGTTGTTGGCTAGATCTATCAGGATATCCCGATGGCCCGTAAATATCATTCGATGTCTTGATTGGTATGCTGCTGCATTAGAAGATCGGTGACGGTGTTCGTCTCGTCGCTACGGAGCAAAATCAGCCTTTGCTCGATGGCAACCATGCTTACGACGTAGTGAATCGCCAAGTCATCAGACGGGCTTTCGAGTCCTCGATCGACGAACCTAGCCGTCTCCAGTGCGAGCATTCGCGTGCGCAGCGTTCGCTTCAACACTCGCGCGAAATTATTGGGAGAGACGACGGGACGCCATGGTCCAGAACGAGTACAATGAGGCATGGCGGTCAAGTAACTTGCAAAGGACAAGGCAAAGCCTACAATTGAGATGATTGGGTCCTTGGCGGGGATGATGCTTATGATCAGGTATGCACGTGTGGGACAACAGGCCAATGTCAGTGCGGGGATCTATGGGCGCCTGCTATCTTTGTACCCTAACAACAGGGCCAGCGTAGGCACAATGAGAGCGAAGTTCGGCTCCCCTGCTGTAGAATGCCAGGCAACCGCAACAACTGTATATAAAGCCAAAAGACTGGATGCCAGGTTATCCACCCTCTTTTTGTTCCTTCTTTCCTTCTCTCTCTCATCCTTTCCCTTTCCTGAGGCAGGGCCTTCAGCTGCGTTCCGGTGTATCCAGCTGTCCTTTCATTCATTCTCGCCTTATCCCTCGGGTCTTCCGCTCAATTCCTCTATTGCTAGAACTGCTCGACGCAGGTTCAGGTCACAATGCAGCTCGGTCTCTCTTTCACGTTGCTCCTCGCAAGTCTTCTTTTCTCCCTCTCCTCCGGAGTGCAGGCCGCACCCGCACGTCGCAATGCGGGCCTCGTCACTCTTCCATTGAAGCGGATTCATCAGCTCAGAGATGACATCCACCCAACGCTTGTTTGTGCTTCCTATATTCTCATACTAGCGCCCATGTAACTCAAATATACTTCCTTTTCTCATAGCAATTGCAACAGCACATCAACCGTGGGCTGAAGCGTCATGCTCGCATGACTGCCCGCGATGGTCCTTCGGAGCACCAGCTCCGCGAGAACCTCGCCAAGCGGTTGTACATCCCCGAAGCCGGCCGTCCTGGCTCCCGCTTGTCCAAGCGTTACAACAGGCAGGGTGTGCCCAAGCCTATTACCGCAGCTGTCAAGGGCAACAATGCCAAAGCTAAGGGCAAGGGCAAAGCTGGCAAGGCTGCAAAAGGCGCAGCGTAAGTTGACTCGCGTCCGTCATATGTCATGATATTAATCATTCATTGCGGATAGTGCTGGAGCTGTTGGTGCAGGTGCTGCGGGTGCTGCTGGTGCTGCCGCTGCCGCAGCTGGTGGAAACTCCACTGACACCGGTGCTGGTTTCTCTGAAGTTGCTTTGGCTGCTCAGCAAGCCGGTGGTCTGACCGCCGCCAACAAGCCCACCGACGACAACTCTCTTGGACTTGATATTGAGTAAGCAATATATGATAGAACGATGATTCACATCTGACGGTCGTGATCATCAGGGCCAACGATGTTGGTTACATCGCTACCGTTCAGATGGGCACTCCTCCCAGGGACTTCAAGCTCCTCATGGATTCCGGATCCGCTGATCTTTGGGTTGGCGCTGAAGTCTGCCAGGACGTTGACACTGGAGCTGACTGTGTAAGTATATGAGGACGTGACGCATCTGGGACCGAGATACTGAACATGACTTTATAGGGAAATCACGTCTTCTTGGGCCCCAAGTCCTCTTCTTCGTTCGTCGATACCCAGAAGCCATTCCAGGTCACCTACGGCTCTGGTGCGGTCGCCGGAAACATCATTACCGACAACCTCAACGTCGCTGGTCTTGCTCTTAACAAGCACACCTTTGGTGTCGCTGCACAGGAGACCGACCAGTTTGCCAACGATGCCACGCAGTTCGATGGTTTGATGGGTCTTGCTCAATCTGTAAGTTCATGAGCAAAATGCAGATCGAACGCGACTGACGTATCTGTGTGCAAAGACTCTCTCTGAGCAAAAGACTCTCACACCCGTCGAGTCGTTGGCTCAGCAAGGTCTTATCCAGGATGCCATCACTTCCTACAAGATCTCCCGTCTTCAGGACCAGAAGAACGACGGTGAGATCACCTTCGGTGGTCTTGACGCTTCCAAGTTCGACGCCCAGACTCTCGTTACCTTCAACAACGTCAACACTCAAGGATTCTGGGAGGGCGACTTGGGAGCCGTCACTGTCGATGGCAAGGACACTGGTCTCAAGGGTCGCACTGCTATCCTCGACACCGGCACCACCCTCATCATCGCTCCCCCCAGCGATGCGGCCGCTGTTCACGCCCTCATCGACGGTGCCAAGTCCGATGGTCAGGGTGGCTTCACGCTTCCTTGCACAACGACTGCTTCGGTTGCCTTGAGCTTCGGTGGCCAGTCCTTCGCTATTGACACTCGTGACCTGCTCTTCTCTCCTGTCGACCCCAACGACCTCACTGGTGACTGTATCTCTGGTATTTCCACTGGCCAAGTTGGTGGTGCTACAGAGTGGCTGGTACGTTTACTTCATCGCTACTCTCCGAACATTTATCTCATATTGTTGTCTCCCATAGGTCGGTGACGTCTTCTTGAAGAACGCCTACTTCTCAACCGATGTTACCAAGAACACGGTCTCCCTCGCCAAGCTCGTATAAAGCTGACTTGCAACCACACTCATTATTTGGAGTGACGTTAGGACCGGGTCCGCGTCTAAAAGTTCTGCTATGTTTTGTATCACGCGTTTCATGGTGTTATCTATGTCGCAAAGCATAGTAGTGCTTCATTTTTTGCATTCGAACTCTCCTGCACGCTGCATTTGTAACAGTTATCATTCATCGAGGCAATCTACTGTATTGGAATTGAACTTGAGCGATCAGCCCGAAATTTTGAGAGGCCCCTACAAGTGCCACTACATACTGCAGTCAGTGGAGGTGGTAGTATAAACATCGGTAACTTTGCACCGATACTCAGTAGTCCCAAATTAAAAGTGGGGCTTCGTAGTGGGTAGTCTATATTTGTGTGACGGGCACGTCGGGGCCTCGCTCCTCTGCTGAGCAAACGTGTGGGTTGCAAGCTACCGAAAGCCATGGCCCCGGTAGCAATGGACAAATTTCTCGTTGTATCCACCATAGCAATGAGTAGTGGAGTCGGTGCTCCAGCCTCCTCGGGTTACGAAATAATAAGTTCATAAATATAAGACATTCATGTTGTCGAGTTCCGTGGCGTTGTTAAGCAGCAATTATCTCTACAATGAGTCTACTTAATCTTTTTGAGTTTAAAGTAGAGATAAGATGCGAAGGTTTTCTGGAGTCGCCGTTCCGAAGGATATCTAAGAAAAGCCACAATAAGACTCATTTCAGAATTATTCCCACCGTACATCGCCCATTGTCAGAAGAGCGACCATCAACCCCGAAATGACACGCCCAGGTCTTGAACTGTCGTGCCTATTGTGGATGCTCGCTTGTCGCAAGCCTTATCCAAGGTATAAGCTTTACTACATGTACAACATAGCGGCAAGCATAGCCGTCGCCATCGACTGGGAGCGATGTCGGAAGCTGGGACGAATTGAATTCGGACATGACCAATTCTTCAAGATATGCTCGTCGAGTTGGCCGAGCTAAAGAGCTTCATACGACGTGGAAGATCTTCCTATTAAGTACATTCTTCGCGTTCATGTGCCTAGTACGGAAGTGGATTACCCTAACATACCGCGATCTTCTGCGAAATATCTGTCCCACAATTTGATCAGCACTGGCACTCGTTGATCATCATAGCTCAAGGCCACCGACATACCCTTAACAAGTCTCTGCTTTGGACAATGATAGCGTTCCCATGCAAGTCGCAAAAACGACGATGATAGCAGGCCTCGAAAAGACACAGCAGATATCGTCCGTTCGGTCTGCACCGGCCGGAGAAAGAAGAGGGTACACAGTGGAGGAAGGCCTAGAAGCCAGCGGCACAACCCAGTGATTCCATCTCGGCTTTAGTCAGGCGAACCGCGGAGCCATACAATCGCGCATGATCGCAGCGCCACACAGCGCATATGTGTTCCGGACACAATGCGAGACCTTGTGAGCAAAGAACGTGAGCATCCTGATACCTCACGTATACGCGCTGAGTTACCCGATTCTATCAACCTTTACACACGAAGCAGTCTCGCCATTCTTCGGAGTCTACGCTCCTGTTCTCTGGATGAGTATGACGATTACTGGAACTGGCGTTCGATGAATATGTATTCCAGTGCTTCCAGCCGCAGCAGGCCACAGCATCATCTGGGGTGCACCGGTCTTTGCAGGTCATGGATGACCACGCGGGACGATGGCGTTGCCGGCTGCCGCTGTTTCCCACATCTGCAGAGGACGAAAAGAGGTCAGTCGCGTGGTTTCAATACAGTGACTACATGGAACAAACCGAGACGACAGGTGACGCTGATGTATGGCTGGTTTGGCAAGAGTTGCGGAGCGCGGTAACATTTGAGATGATGATACTTACTGCTGCCGACTTCACTTTGAGGTTTGCACAGTTGGTCTTGCGTCGCGAGATGTGTGCCCGTTGAACATCTTGAGAAGAAATCTATGCACTACGCATGACAAAAAAGAGCCGATGATAAATACAGATAGGTGTCGCGGGCGGACGGAGCGGGGAGGGTGCGATTCATTAGGTGGATGCTGACCGGCTGCAACAATTATGCATGGAGACAGGAGCTGTTGTGGCACTATGGCATGATGGTGTTACATGGGCAGGGGCGAGCTTCCAGACGTGCTGTGAAAGAGTAACCTAGCGAAGAACGAGAAAACGACGACATAGGAAAAGAGGAGCAATAAAACATTTAAAGATATGCAAGGAGTGACGAAGGGTGGTTGTAAAGAGCCCCGGCGAGTTGAGTTCGGAGCCTGTCCGTGTACATTAAGGAATCCGAGTTTGATGGAGGGTAAGCATCGGGAATTGAGTACCATGTCCAAAGGAGAGTGTTTAGTACGGATCTTCAGGAATTCGAAGTGAAAAGTATGGGTGGTTGAGAGCATCTTTGACTGTGATCCGCTGTGCGGGGTCAAAGATGAGCAGTCTCCTGACGAGGTCGAGGAAATGTCGATTGATAGAATCTGTGGGCGCGATAATTTCCTGCAGTCCGAGTGAGTAAGAAAGGTCGGAGATGCACACGTGGCCCGTCTTACCTGTAGATTACGGCACGCCCGAACCTCTTTGCGACTCGCCCGTGTAGCCTTTGGCTTCGGCCAGTCCAGCTTGCTTCCCTCTTTGAAGTACTCTGGCTTTGAACGGGCTCCTGAACGAGCGAATCGTTCCGGCATTTTACCCATCACCTGCTCCATCATGGCGAGGTGTTCGAGGTTATCATGCGTCTGGAACAGTGCAATTCCAGTGTAAAATTCCACCAGGATGCACCCAAGCGAGAAAGCGTCGCATGGATAAGACCACCCGAGACCTGATAAGGGTATATCGGTAAGTCACTACCGTGAGAGAGAGCAAGCATATTTCCTACCGAGAATGATCTCCGGAGCTCTGTAGTGTCGAGTGGAGACCACGCTGGAGTGATACTCCTCTTCAAATGTGGCGGAGCCAAAATCAATTAGCCGGATGTCCGTAGAGTCCAGGATCTTCTTTGCCCTAGGTTGCGCGTTGCGCTGCAAATTTTGTGTCAGAACAATCCATAGTGCACTGGATGTATGCGTACTGCGCCCACCCTTCCAGGCTGTGGTACCCAGACCACATGCGAATCATTGTTTACTAATAAGATATTTTCCGGCTTCAAGTCGGTATGAACTAGATGAAGTTCGTGGAGAACTAAGATTTGGGCGACGTTAGGTCATGGCAGTAAGATTTTAGACAGAGTATAACTCACAAGCGACACTTCCTAGTAGCTGACGAGCGAAGGATTGGATGTGGTGACGTGGGAACGGAGCGAACTCGTTCTCCTTCAAGAAGTCGTACACGCACATGCCCAAAAGTTCCGAAACGAGGCATATATGGTTTCTATGGTCGAACCAATGAAGTAGATGGATGCATTTACTGTGGAAAATTGTGACAATTTTAGCGTACAGTGAGACGCCCCGAACGTCATGTCGACTTACTGCTTGTTCGTGGGATCGCGTTCCTTTAGTCTTTGCAGCACTCGAACTTCAATCTTGCTAGCGTCACGATACTTGGGAATGGCGCGTATGATCTTGATAGCCACCCTCTTGCTCGTTTCCGTATCGATGGCCTCAACCACCTTTCCGAACGTACCCTGTCCAAGTAGTCGTACAGTACGATCTATGTGCAAGAGTCAGCATCAATGCGTGCGTGTAGATGCAGCCATAGAAACGCACAGCGCTTGTAGATGATATCGTCGGGCACAATAATATAGTGTCCCTCTTTGTCATCGCAGGGGACCGGGGCTTTCGATGACTGAGTGAGACGAAGTTCGAGTCAATGAGGCGAAAAGTCAATGCAGACGAAAAGTTGTGCTCACGTCATCTGCGGCGTGGCCACTTCCGCTCGGCCAGGAGTTGTCGCCACTTGGGAGGTTGGAATAGTGACCGTTTGTCGCAGGCTTCTTGAGAGCGGTGCCAGCGACGTCGGGGTCCCTCTTGCGCTTCTTGGGAGCAGGGGGGACGGCCACAGAGGACGAGCTGGTCGACAACGCCTGAGCTTCTGCTGCGGCGCGCGCACGAGTTCGGATGGGAGCGGCGTACGTCGGGGGCTGATACGAGGCGGAATAGAGGTGGGCATTGGCCGAGGTCGCGGGGGAGACAGTCGATGGCGGTGGTGTATCTTCGATCACTATGACCTCGCGCAGACGGCCTGCGTTGTCGACTTCTTGGACCTCGCTGTAGCTGACGGTGTACTGATGTGCTGCTCTTTTGCGCTTGCGTGTCGGCACGGATGGCGAGGGCATGACACTGGCCGCGCTGTTGGGAGCACGATTGAGGTTGAGCGCCGGATGCTGTTGGTACTGGGAGAGCAGCGTCGGCGCCGAGTACTGCAGCGCGGTCTGCATGGTGAGCGTTGTCGCAATCGTTGAGCGAGGACGTGGTGGTAGTGAAGAAAGAGAGGAATGGGGCAGTTTATCTCAGTGATAGGCCGTGACAGTGCGAAACGAGAGGACTCGAGACTCGGAGACGCTGCAAACGCTCTCGCGGCATCTCCCCCAGGACTCTTATTTGTTGTTTGGTCTCCGCCTCTTCACCACCCTAAACTTACGTATCCGTAGGTTACTCGGACAGCTTACAAACGCAACGAATATCGAAATTATTCGACAGAAACCCCGCCCAGTTTTCCCGGCATTCCTGCCGCCCTCCTCCTGTCATGTTCCTGGGATGAATGGTGTATCGTTCGAGGGTACAGTATTGCCTGCGCAGTTCTTTTCGTGTCTACTGTTTTCCCTTCGCATCTTGCCCACAGCAGCTTGGCCGTTTCTGCACATAAAAGTCGCAATTCCATGAGTTGAGGCTCTAGATCTGCTTCACACGTCTGCTCGGTCCGCATCTGCGTTGTCCAGTCGTTCATATCTACGTCTTCAGGTGCACACTGTCCGGAGACCGAAAGCAAAGACACTCGCAAAATCTGAGGATGCGACACCCGTGCATGTTCACCGCAGAGACCATCCAGTGTCGCATCTCTCTCTGCACTTGCCCTGCCACCATTTACATCATCCGAGGCACGTGCACAGGACCCTGACCCTCATCGGCCTCAAGGTCCTCACCCAACCCTCACCAGCGGAAAGGGCACCGTTGGTCACAGATCTTCTCATACATCGACCATCGTTTGGTGCAGGAATACACGAAAAAGAACTCAGAGATCCTTGTTATCAGTCGCATGAAGCACAAGCTCATGGCCACATTTGTTGCCTTAACCGGAGTGTGACTAGTCTACGCGATTGGCGCGGAAAACGTTACTGCTTACCATTCTGGGATTGTTTGGTCAACCAAACAACAGAACCCCAGGTCGCCGTCGCTGTCCTCGACGACGAACAGCACCGCCAACTCGCCGACACCGCCTGGTGTGCACTCGGACGGGTGATATGAGAGGGTTTGCGACGCCTCCAATCCCTTCACCAAACGAGATCAGCCCGCAACCGCACGCCATACACTTCCTCCCGAGCAACTCCATACCCATTGATCCAGCACTCTCCGGACAAGCTCTCGACCCAACACTCGTCGCAGAACAACCGCATATAGTCGGAGACCCGCTGGTGAGTGTCATGTAGCTCCTAGCGCACTCGAGGGCGGCGTGAACAGCGACGCGACGCGACGTTGACGCGAGACGCGGTTAAATGAGTCGCGCATGTTGAGCCGGGGCAGCAAGCTGATAGAATTTCGTACAGATAGCGATACGAGTGCTCTCTGAACCGAAGCTATTCCAGTCGCACCACATCCAGTACTCTCAAGGCCCACAAGGCGACCCATTCGCACCTCCCGAGCCTCCCGCCTTCCCTGTAGACGCTCCGCCGCCGCCAGTGCAACCGAAGGCGGTCAAGAGAAAGCGCAGGCCGTCACCCGAGAACGCATGTAGTGTGTGTGGACGCGAGGAGAAGCTAGGAACAGACGGCCCTCAGGTTATGCTTACTTGTGTTGACTGCAAATCGAAAGGTGCGGGTCGGTGTAGCCTCGGATGTAGTGTGGTCACTCACGAAAGCACAGGACATCTATCTTGCCTGAACCTCGCCAACCCTGAGAAAGCCGTACAGTCCAATAACTGGCAGTGCGTTGCTTGTAGGCCTTGCGAGTCGTGCCTGAAGAAGGACGGTGATGTATGTTTGTCGATCGCTGTTACGTGATGGAACCTCACTGATCGGACCAGCAGAATCGTCTATTGCTCTGTGATTCCTGCGACAGCGGTAAGTACAGTTCTTAAAGACGTACATGACTTCTTATGCTGTCTAGGCTGGCATACGGACTGTCTTGATCCCCCACTCGAAGAAGCTCCTCCGGGCGACTGGTATTGCCCTCGGTGTAAACCCCCTATTCCAGAAATGTCAGAAGCCGTACTAGCCACAGAACCAGAACTGCCAGAGTTCGTTACATCCTGCCCTGCGCCTACGGCCAGCCCTCGAGCGCTATCTGTAGCATCCTCATCTCGTTCTAGAAGAAATGACGTGAACAAGACCAGACGGAAGGGAAAGGGAAGAGCAATCGTTACAGACGAATCTGAGGCGGAGATGGATGTCGACCCAATACCTGGACCGTCAAGACCATCTACAAGGCGGAAAGCGCGACCTAGAGACTCTAGTCCCGCGGAGGCGCCGCCCTTCACAGATCCTTCCTCGTCCCCTACGCAAAACATTTCACTGCGGCGACCGCGGCTACGACTATCTTCTCCTAAACCTCCGCTTCCAACGCTCAAGCTCAAGGTACCGGCGAGAAACAAGGGCAAAGAACGTGAAGAGGATCCAGACGAGTCCAAGGGGATGTTTGACGAATTTCTCGCGCCTGAGGATCGGGATGTGGTAGCTACCAGTGTGAATGGGGTTGACAAGGCTCGTTTTGAGGCTAGCCGGGTCATCGCTGAGGTGCGACTCCACAACGGTAATACGGACGATGAGTTCTCATCAGGTATTGGCAATACACAGGAGAAGCTCATGCCACCACCGCCGCTTCCAAATCGATTTTCTGAAGAACCAGGACCTTCTACACGACCGCTCCGCTCAACTCACCACCCACCAGGCACATCTATATCCTTCGCAGCCCCAGGCGCTTCCACTTCACCTGCTCCCTCTACCCCTGCCCCCAGCTCTGCACATTTCACCGTTGGCCAGCGTATTCGAAGCATACGGTTTGGTGAATGGGACATCAACACCTGGTACGATGCGCCTTTTCCAGAAGAATACATGTCTCTACCAGATGGTAAGCTATGGATATGCGAATTCTGCCTGAAGTACATGAAGAGCGGTTTCAACGCTTCTCGTCATAAGGTCTGTAACTCCTTACTGCAAAACTGGATTTGAGGAACTGACACACCACCCTAGCTGAAGTGCAAAATGCGACATCCTCCAGGCGACGAAATCTATCGTGACGGCTCGATCGCCATATTCGAAGTGGACGGCCGGAAAAATAAGATTTATTGCCAAAACCTCTGTCTGCTCTCGAAGATGTTTCTTGACCACAAGTCTCTATTTTACGACGTCGAGCCCTTTTTATTCTATGTTATTACCGACATCGACGATATCGGAGCCCGGTTCGTTGGTTATTTCAGCAAGGAGAAGCGCTGTCCGAAGGATTACAATCTTAGTTGTATCATGACACTTCCGATACGACAGCGGCAAGGATGGGGTCTGCTTCTTATGGACTTTAGTGCGTGTAGCTGACTTTCGATACGGTTATGGCGACTGAATGCGCTTTATGTAGGCTATCTATTGTCGAAGAAGGAGGGCAGAACGGGCACACCTGAAAAGCCCTTGTCAGCCCTCGGTGCCCTCAGCTATAAGAGCTATTGGACGCTGGCCCTCATGCGATACCTTGAAACTGCTCCTGATAATCCTCGACTCGAAGGTGCGCCAGGCTGAAGGTCCATTCAATCATTAGCGCTGATATACAACCCGCAGATATCAGTAGGGCGACGTCAATGACGCTCGAAGACGTCTATCATACTCTGCAACAGCAGGATATGATACACATTCGAGAGACTGCGGCGTCGCCACGGCCTTTGCCCGGACAGTCCTTTAGGTTTATCAAGGGGCGGAAAAGTGGCATAGCACGCAAAGCTCTGCATCGCAATAACACTCGTGACGACGACTCTATGAAAGGACCGTTTGTTCCCCCTACGTCATACGAGATCTCGTGGGATCGCGAGGCTGTCGCTCGTTACCTAGAGAAATGGAAGAGTAAGGCGTTGATAACCCTGAAACCGGAGAACTTGAAGTGGAGTCCGTTCCTTGTTGCGCGCACGTTGAAGACGGACGGCTTGCTGGAAGACGCTCTGCCGTCCGCCACGGATAGCTTCACTCCGACGACTCCTGGGCTCGAAACGCGGTCAAGCGTTGCAGGCGGTTCCAGAACGTCTAGGACGGAATCACCATATGCGCTCTTCGACGATGATGCAGATGACGACGATGACGACAAGCATTCCGTATCGGATGCCCTTCCTGTATTGAGGCCATCGAGAGGCAAGCAACGGAGGAAGTCAAGATCGTCCGTCTTACCGCAATCCTCGCCCGACTCAGATGATACTCCGAGGCGGCTCACTCGTCGACGTACGTCCAGTGCCCTCGAAGCTGTGACACCCAAGCAGCAACCTGCGAGCATGCGTCGTACACGTTCCGCCATGAAGCTGCCCAGTTTCCAACACGACGAAGCGATGATCGCCGAGGATGCCGCCTTTGCCGCCAAACTCGCCATGGAGGACCGACCTCGACGGATGCTGCGTTCGAGGTCGAACACGAATCCGGTGCCGGACAAACGAGCGTTGTCGCCTCATGCGTCGAGTCGCTCGGTGAGCCCGAAGAAGAGGAGACGGGTCGATCCTGATACGCCTCCTGCGAGGAATACACGGTCACAAGGGCCTCTGCCGAAGTTGAGAAGGCCACCTGCTGTGAAACGACGGTCTTCTATGCGAAGCCAGGCGAGCACTGTCGGGTCTGCGAGGAAACCAAGGCCCGGGAGGAGACCATCGCGGGTCGTGCCTGAGAGCCATGAGACCTCTCCTTTGTCACGGCCGTCTCCGCCTCCTGATACGCCGTCATCTGCATCGATGTCTCATGGTGCTGGTGAAGTGAATGAAGAAGAAGGTGGAGACGAAGAGGACGCGATGATAGCTCAATTAGAGACTACAGAAACCGAGCTTCGTCCGGAGCCTGAGCGGGACCGCGACCGTGACAAAGACGCACAGCCGAAGGACGAGGAGAGGGACACGCCACTCACGGGCTTGACGAGCAGGCATAGCGTGGGTCAGAGCGACGACACCGTGTGCGTGACGGATGACCAGGGCGGGACTGTTAAAGTCACACCACCGCTCTCTGTCCCCGTCGCCAGTGTCCCTGTGTCGGCCGATAACCTGGCTGGAACGGGAGGGGGCGGAGTAAAGGTGAAGACTGGGTTGGACGGTGCCACTGCTGTTCCTATCCCAGGGACTGGCGGCGACAACTCCGATGTCGACGCGGAAGGGGAGGAAGACCCAGATGCTGAAGGCGAGCCGTATGTGGAAGACGATTTAGATGCGGATGCGGAGGGCGAAGAAGATTTGGACGCGGAGGGGGAGCCTGATCTTGACGACGTTGAAGGGGAAGGCGAGGCGGTGGGGATGGAGGAGATCGTCGTTGCGGTATGAACAGTACATCGGAGGCCCAGTCACGGTTACTGGTCGCACTCCTTCCTGAAGTGGCCTCTATAAAGCTTTAATACCCCACCCTTTTACCGTGGCCATCTGCTCGCCAATGGTCCCAAATAATTCGTAACGTGTGTTGTATTTGTAGACTTACCGTAGTACGAGTATTCTTTCTCATAGTTTCTTCTTCGGTCTTTCTTCTTCGTGTGTAGCTAGCTTTTTTGCGAGGGTCATTTTCTTGGATGTCTCTTTGTTCGCTTTCAAAGTTTTGTGCCACTGGTCGGGTAAGTGAGAGAAAGTGATAGACATTGCGAGGTTCAGAGAGGCCTGAACAATCACCTATACCTTTGTTCACATGAGCATCTGTGAGTAGCGATATGCGGTAGACTAAACGGAGAGATGATGGTGGTAGCTGATTAAACAGGGTCAGCAACTGATCCAGTTCAACAAACTGACTTTAAGGGCGTCGGCTCGTCGGGTCGGTCTTGGCAGAACGATCAAATTATAATTTTGAGAAGAACGAGGCGTCCTGAAATTACATCGAATGTGGTGCAGAACATTGACTTATATGGCGAAAGAAAAAGACTCTGGTCAGGTGAAGTGCGTTCTATTCAACTGCCCTTGTGACGTACGTACGTTCGGAATTCGGAAGCTTACTCGCACTTGTAAATGGCCATGGGACGCGACAACGCTTTCATTGAATATATTGTGGGACCACTGGCATAGAACGATGATCATTACACGTATAGAAAGCTCACTCGCTAGAAAAAGGCCTGTGTAATGTAGACGTAGTTACTCGCACTGCACATGCAAGTAACCACGGCTACGTTGCAGAGGTTACTTCTAAGAGGTTGACGTCGCAGGAATATGGAGCAACGGCGTGGGGTCTGCCGCGGCCACCGCAAACAGTGGCTGACTTTCACGAAATTGGAACGTACATACATTCGCGATTCGGAAATAAGAAGTTTATTTATTACAAGTGGGCCACATAGCGTTTGCCGTCCCATGAATTACTCCAACCTCGCCTTCTTGCCTGGGGTGTCGTCGAACTCCTCATCTTTAGACACGGGCTTGCGCTTGTACTTTGGCATGATACTGCAGAGACTGAGAAGTCAGCGTAGTTGTGACTGATAAGAAAAACTTGGAGAGCATACCCTTCGTCCATCGACATTTCTTGCAGGAGCTCGCTTTTGCCTTTGTGACCAGACCACTTTGGTATGCCGTCGGCGATTTCCATCACTCTATTACCAGTGTTAGGGGTGGTGCATAGTAGGTAGATGGAGTTGAGCATACCTTTGACTGTAGAATATATGCGCGGTGGGCTGGAAATCCTGTGGTACTTTTCGGTCTTTGAACTTGAAGGATCCTGGGTAGGCGAGTACAGCATTACGGCCTTCGTCGAAGAGAGGCGAGCGACACTGGTCGCAAGACACCTGGGCGTTCGAACAAGGTTAACAAAGGGGAAGGTAGTAACCTGGAAGATCATGTGAAGTACCTTGCATGGAACATAGTGCATTCCACATTTTCTTTCGGTGCTAAAGAAGTGCAAACTATCGTCCTCATTCTTCACCAATCTCACGGACGTCTGCAGATCGATCATCGCAAAGCGCAATTACTATATCAGCGAGATAAATTATGGTGAGAGACCGCACGTCTGACCTTGGGAAAGATGACCGCCCACTGAAACGGAGCGCCATGCAGGGCCTGACACTGGTGACAATGGCAGTGCTTCGCGTCGACCGGGTCGCCGTGGAACTCAAACGCAACGTTTCCGCACCAACATTGTCTATGGACATACGAACCCGGCACCGAAAGTTGAGTCTCTCCTTTCCCATTCAAGTCATTACTACACGTAAACTTTGGAAACTTACGCGGTGTATTTTGGAACGAACTTGTCGCCTTCGCTCTTCCATGTATACGGAGGTTTGTTCAAGAAGTCAGGCTCGTCGTCTCCACCTTTCTGACTGGGAAGGGGTCCCTTCCAGCCCGTCTCTGGGATAGGCTTGGTGTGGCTAGGCTGGTGCTCGTCTTCAGGAGGCGGGTGTGGGATGCCAGAATGTTCACCTTTGTGCATGGGTGCATCTGGGTGCACGTGGGCATTGGACTTGGCGTGCTGATCGTTGTCTGACATGATGAGCTCAAGGGTAAAGTCGACGTGGAAGGCTCTGCGCCCTCACCTTTTATTGAGCGACGCGCCCATTCAATCCCGACTCCCGATGGAAGTTGGGGAGAGGATAGGCTGACGTCACAAACGCCAACATACATCGTCAGTGACCACGTCACGCTGCCACACGTGACCTGTGACATGACGCGTCGGGAGTGCGTGGGCGATTGATGGAAGTCTGCCCCGAGTACCATCGCCTTACGATTGATGTCGACCATTCTGGACGAGCAGTTGTCTACTTCAAGTAAACATGCGCACTGACCTCCCCAACTGAAGTCGAACTTGTCCCCAACCACGACAGGATAACTGCAACAGCGAGCTCGCTAAGATAAGTGTCGTCGACGATGGCTCCGTTCTTCTCTAAACTGTTGCCCACACTTGCAAGTGCGTATGGGCTGCAAACAGGTTAGTGTCTGTGTTTAAAAGAAAGAACATATGACCCTAAACACGAGTTGTAGCTTTGGCAGCCATCTTTGTCCCGCAAGCCAATGAGCTCTGGTACGACCTCGGCGGAGGTCTGGGTTTCTTATCCACGACCCTGCTCTCGTTGTACTATCCGAGCCTCAAGGCAAAGTTCTGGCAGCAGCTGCCGGGCGCAGTTCTGCCCAGCATAACCGATTTCGCACCCAGGCAGATCCTCCTGACCTCCCTAATGACATTGTGGAGTGGTCGTCTCGGCTACTTCCTCGTCACTGTCAGTACCCGCCGTCCCCCATCTAATTTCTCGCCCATTGCGTTTGACGGAGATGACATGTCTAACTTGACTTGATGTTTCTTCAGAGAGCTATCAAGGCAGGTGGTGACTCAAGGTTCGATGAAGTGAAGCACAAGCCTCTCGCCTTCTCGTTCTTCTGGTTCGCCCAGGGTGAGTGAGCGCCAATTGAGATCTGTTGTGGCCCGTCTCTCCGTTATCAGGACCCTTACCTTGCGATTGACGCACAGCCACATGGGTCTTCGTAGTTGGTTTACCAGTTTACATGGTCAGTCGAGAACCTTTCTTTGCGCGATCGCTTTAATTAATCCTCATATGGATCTGCTCAGGTAAACGTCCTGCATCCAGCCGCACATCCCCCCTTGGGCGTACGCGATTACCTTGCATTGAGTGTGTTCGCGACATCCTGGCTCGTTGAGATCGGTAGGTGCTGGGTGGCTTACTTGATACGTTATCTCCTGTCGCTGATCAAGCATCCTAGTCGCCGACCACCAAAAGTCGGCATGGCGTAAAGCCAAGAACAACAAGCAACATGACGAGCAGTTTATTTCCAGTGGACTATGGAGTATCAGCCGTCACCCAAAGTACGTCAAACGCAATGCTATCTCTACCTCATCTCGCGCATCTCGCACGCGTATCGGAAGAGAAACTCTTCCGCCCACCGCTCGCTCATCCAGACAGCTGGATAGCCCGAATGCAGATGTTCTTAACCCCATCAATCTCAATCTCGTATTTCGCCGCAGCCGCACTACGTTATATAGTCGTGCGAGGCTGCAGCATGTACGGAGCTTCGTGGCGCCCAACGCCCACGATTTGTTGCCATTCCAACGTCCATTCATATTCAAACCTATTCAAACCTCGTTACACACACACAACAAGCAGTGCTGACTCCCGTAATCTTCTCATACAGCTACGTCGGGGAAGTGGGCGTGTGGATAGGGCTGTGGGGATTGTCCACGGCCTCCCTGACCTCTCCGTATGCACCCCGCTTCGCTTGGGTTCTAGCTGGTCTGTCACCGCTCCTCACCTGGTTCTTACTCACGAAGGTGTCTGGAATACCACCACTAGAGGTACGTGCACACGCTGAGCCCTCATCACATGTCTCCTACTTCCTACTTCCAACAAATTTGGGTATCACGCTTCGCGGTCTCCGTCGACTGTTCAAACATGCTGCCGCACTCGAGTGTGCAAACCGAGAGATTGCCTAAGACGTTACGTCGTATCGGGCTCTACGGGTGGGACATCCTGTGAACCCACCAGTCTCGCAGATGACTCCATTGCACCACAACTTTCACCTGCATCTGCCAAATTTTTTCAATGCTTTCTGCTGCTCGCTTGAAAGTTGCATTTATACTTTTTTGCCATTTCCATCTTTCTCTATGGGGCAGACATGACGGAACTCGGGCGAATTCCACTTCGGATCGCACATGTGCTATGTTTACACACCAACCCTAACTGACTACGTACTGACTGATCTCTCTCTTTCTTGTTCGTCTCGAACTTGACAGGCCGGTGGAGACAAGAAGTTTGCAGGCCCCAAATGGGAACATTACAAGCGGTACGTCCAGACATGTTACTTGCTCCTCGACGTCTACTGGCCAGCAGGCTGTGGCGGCTGTTCATCGTACGCAGGGTTTCTTGTTCGTCATGATCATCTGCATGATGGCCGTATTCCAAACAAGAACTTCACACGGCGACTACACGCTTATACGCCGCATTTCTTGTGGCTTCGTGTCACTTACCCTTGTTTTTCATTTTCGATTTGACAGGACGGTACCTATTTTCTGGCCTTGGGGTCCGACGGCGTGAACCAATGGGACCTGGGAGGTTGCCCACTGCACTGCTGCGGGTCGCTTACCGATTGTGTGTACGTGCATACGTGCATAATTAAATGCCTGCAAGCTGTCAAGGAGATTGGATAAACCTGGGGGAGGCGCCAGACAGACGGAGAAGGGTGTGATTATCTCGATAACGGAAATTACGCGCGGGGAGAAGAGGTGTCGTACGAACGGTCTTTATGAATGCAATGTACTGCTGATCTGTAAACTCTTACGAGTTTTGTGATAAAGTGGGTGCGAGTATGTGAAAATCCGTAGTAGAGGTGCTTCGGAGATCGTCCCTCGGCCGCCAGGCCTGAGTAGGCTAGCGACACTCATTGACCGGAATCAAAACGCATAACAGCTAGAAATTCTAAGAAAGAGAGTCAGGCACAGGCTGCAATTGATAAGTTTGGATTAATCTCTGGAAGCTGATGATGGTTCTCGGGGTGAGCAAGCAGATTGATCAGGACGGTGCATCGTGACTGTGTGGGTCAGGGACCTGAGAGTCTGAGAAAGAGTCTTACAGTGCAACTGTCAACTCACGGTTCATCTCATCGGACTTGAGAGTTCGGACGAGCTTCTCCCAGCTTAGTCCAAGCAGGAAGTCCTCTACTTTTGATTGATGAAAACGCGTCAACTTAACCTAAGCACCTCCAGCCGCGGAGCTCAAAAAATACAAGGGAGGGGGACGCAAACGAGGCCCGGAATTGCATCTCGACATACCCGTATCAGAGCCCTCCCAGTGCACTGTGATCCATTGCAAAGACTTCCCCGCGTGCAGTTGCTGATCAATGACTACATGGCATGTCTTCTCTAGGCCCCCCTCACGAAACCATTGATCTCCGAGTCGAAAGGGTTTAGCTAACTAGTCTGAAGAGGCATGCCACTCAATCCCGACCGCCCGGAGCGATTGAGACGATCTGGCGTCCTTCTGCCTGGCAGCCTTTCCACAGAGTGTCTTCCTTTTCCCCTTCCAGCCCATGCCATGATACCTGATACGGCAGCTCACTTTCGAATCCAAATCTATCGGTGCGGCCCTTAAGCTCATGTCGCGCAATCTACCACAGCCAGCCATATATAACTGGGCCCATGTCGGACTCGCTTTTGCTGTGCACTACTGCCTTTCCATCTGTACTACTATACTTCTCTCCCCTGAGTTTATCTTTTGATTGTTCGTTCTACTATGGCTAGCTTACCGCCCAACACACCGCCCGCCGAAGTCGCTGCGTGGAACGATTACCGTAGCAGCCTGTGGCAAGCATTCCAGAATAGTTATGAAGACCGTTGGAACCAAGGTGAGACGGTTTCTCTCGAAGTTGCACGTCCTTCACTGATTATGATTGAAACAGGGAAATGGGAAGCTGCAGTGAGTGCGTACTCCTCGACTCACTTTCCTATCGTAGCGGCAGAACAATATTGAGTTGAATCACCACAGAATCCTTCCAATCCCGCCATGACCGCGCTGTTCTTGATAGTTTACGCTCGAAGAACCTGATGCCCGCCTTTCCCGCTCTAGAAACACAGCTCAAGCGGGGACCTCCACCATTTTTACGCCCAGGATGGGTAAGCCCGCTGCAGGGCAAACAGGTCGACCTCGACTGGCTCGATCAGCCGGACGCATTCGTGCACGTCCGGGGCACAAAGGACGGCTGGCGTGATGCGAGCGTGCTCATCGTCGAGTTCTGGGCGTCGTACGTCATTTCATTTTTTGCCAATTAGCTTCTATAGGTTATCTACAAGCGAACGGTCATGTTAATCGCGTCGATGCGTCGTGCACATGTGTTCGATTTTTGCCTCTCCTGTGGCTTCCTGTTTCCGGGACGCTGGCTGACACTACTGTTTCTTCGTCCATGTGTACAGGTGGTGTAGGGTACGTCCGTTTGATCGGCTCTGCTTCTCGTTCAGTCTGCTGATTGTGGTCCGTGTATTTTTGGAATCACTCTAGCCATGCCACAACGTCTTTCCTCATCTCACAGAGATTGCCGCGAACCAGTCGAACGCAAAGGTCGTTACTTTTGCCAATGAGGGAATTTTCAATGGCGCGGATACAGACATGGCCGCGCTCAAGGCGTTCGTGTTTGCGAGGAATGACATGAACTACCCGATATACGTTGACAGCAACCGCGTCGCATTCAATGGTCAGTGCTCCATTCCGCGCCAGTCAAGAGAGCTAGGCAAGATCTGACTCACAAATGACGACAATTACAGCGCTGTTCAAGCCTGGCAAGAATGCATCTATACCACTAGGTGAGGCTTTTCAATCCAAGTCGGTTTGGCACTTGATGCTTACGTATTCCCGTGTCTCTATCTGCTTCCTCTTCCCTAGTCTTTATCATCACAGTTCGAGATAGAACGATCAGGTGGATAGGCAACGCAGAAGAGATGGCAAAACCCCTGGCAGACACGTTGGCGAAAGTGTAAAAAGCAAAACAGCCCTGATCATGACGTTGACGTCCTTCGCCACTAGAAGCTGGCTTCTTCCTTTCCACTGTACATCACCATACCCCTTACTCCTGTGGCCTCCCGAGCGGCGATCAGAGGCGCGAGGGTGCCTATCATGTATGGAAAATTCTGATCGCCCTCCCGCGAATGACCATGAGGACGTGTATTCATAAATGGATAGTATAGTCTGTATTATGTACAGCAATCCTTCACCCTTCTACCCTGTTCATGTGCTGTTGCTGTTGTATTAAATCTAGGATTTGTGGAACGATCTATATAAGCAGGCTTCTCCGTGTATATATGATCTGCTGCGATTTAGATCTTGTGTGTGCGTGTTCGGCTAGGAAAATTCTCGAGGGAGGTTGCGGTGAAAATGCGATATGAAGTGGGCTTCGAATTCTCTTCGCTCTCTGTCGCGTTTCTTGCGCAGCCAGATGGCACGCAGTAAACGCACGATTTTTACTCTGCTGTTCTCGAAGTTCGCCTGGGAGAAGAAAAGGTGAGAAACAAATCGTTGTGAGGGCCACCTCCAGTTCGGGCGGTATTGCACCAAAAGTCGTGAACGAACCTCGGATACGTCTAATAACGCCTGGCTCTCCTCTGCGGTGAGTTCTCGTCTCCACGTCGACACAGAGAAAGGGTCGAACCCGGGCACCTCATCGTCGTTCGCCGCAAGGGGTATATACACGATGCCGATGCCGTCACGCTTGAGTAGCGCATCCTCGTCTAGGTCGTCTAGCCGCGACGAGTCGGATTCACTAGACTCAGACGAGCCAATCCAGACTTCACATGATTGCAAAGACGATGGTACACCATCATGGTCGTCACGCCCTAGAAGACAAAGATACCGTAACGGCATAAGGCCAAGTCTGTGAGCTTTTCCGCGCCTTCCGCAATCTTTCTGATAAATTCGGAAAAACAATGGCATGGTACACTCACCGTGGCTGTCACTCTCGTCGTCAATATCTTCAGGGATCCCACGACTTTCAGTATCGGTTCGTCTGTCAGCTTGCTCGGCAAGTGCGGTCTCCTGAGTCTCAGCAAGTTTGCGGCTTGCTTGTTGAGCTTCCACGTCTTCATCTGAGTTGAGACTGTCATCGCCCTGGCTGTCGTCAGTGGCGGAGATACGCCCTACAGACGCCATGACTTTCACGGGCCATCCAGCGCCCTTCGGCCAAGTCCGAAGTCCTCGCTTGGCCGCCAATTCTGTGGGCACAAGGGGTGGAAAAGGGCGAGGATCGTTAGATCGCGCGCGTCAGTTAGAACATGTACCTCGATATGTCTAAATGACGGAAGTGGGAGAGCGTCACCTTCCGCGCGTGTGAACCACAAATCCTATGGGAGCCACCAAGACGGATAGGCGCGTGGTAGGATGGCAGACGGACGTAAATGAACGGTGGGCAGGAGAAGGGTAATATCGTAATGAGAGAGCTTACCTGAGAATCTGCACTGGCGTCCAGGGCGATTATACAGTCCACGTTCCGGCGGAGGAGGGGGTAGTACGGGATATTCAATTCAGCTGAGTATGCAATGTCAGTTACATTGTTCTGCGTGAGGGACTATCCCCGAACACGATACATACCTCCCGCGTCCTGTCAAGCACAAGTGAAGGTGACGTCTTGTCATATAAAATTGTGTACGTACCATGAAAGTCATATACTCTCGTTCAGTTAGGTCAGGAGGACTGCCGAACCTCAGTTGTCCGTCGAGGCCTCTGAGAAAGTTCGGAACCTATAACGCAATCGTCGTAGTTTAGAATTTTGTTACATTGAGCGGCAGCAGAAGATACGTCTACTTTACTCACTTGATCTGGCATTACGGGGTGTATCAGGCCCAAGTCTTCCTCATTGTCTGTAATTATCTCGAGCAGCCAATTGTAAAGCTGGGACGGCAAAACATCCAATGTCGGACGTATCTCCTGGAAGTAAAGCTATATTGCCGCCGGAGAAAGTTTGTTTGTATTGAGTCCGGCGGTGGTTCTATGATGTGCAGAAGTCATCCACACCTTGAGAGAAGCACAAAAGGCTGAGCCAAAGATGCTGGCGAAACATGCGGCTTGTCAGAGAAACTCCATGTTGATTGCCAATCGAAGATTAATTGCGTACCCTGCGAGGATGGGTAATCCGAGTTCTGGCTGATGATCCTCTGTCAATAAAGACATATCTGTCGTGAAGAACTAACATGTCGGGGCTTACCCGTCGTTCAGTATTCTGGCCATTTGCGAATTGTCTTCCAAAAGCCCACGACGGAATCCAAGCTGAACACCGAACGCCCGACACCAGTGAGATCTCCACTTAAAAATTTGAGGTAATGGGGTACACACCGCCTATCTCGTCACAGCCCACTTCGTATGGTGTAAACTCGTACCATAGATATTGCGACGAGACCTCTTTCAATATCTTCTTAGCCTCTTCCAGTACCGTCATGCTGTGCGCTTCTACACCGCTGTCTTCTTCAGCCTGAAGCTCTCGCATAGCTTGTATTGCCACAGGGGGAAAGGCTGACAATGTAAATCGCACGCTTTACTATTCAATAGGGATAAGCACCAAGCAGATAACGCAGATCTCACTATGTTGAATCGCTGTAAAAATTGGCATAGGGTGCTGTCCTTTATCAATATGACGACGCATCATGTGTAAGGATAGATGCTGCGGATTCAAAGTCTCGTAACTTGATGGGACGAACAACCTAGAACCTAGCAGAGTGCCGTAAATATCCACGAGCGATACGGTTCCGGTAGGCCCAGCCGCCTTGCGCAATACGCTGGCCTGAACGGAGTCATTAATCAGGCGGCACCATCTGCGCGATGAGCACTACTACGACCTACCAACAGATACTAGATCACAGTAAGCCTTGATAAATTTGCCACGATGAGGGGTGCTCTCACTTTATTCGTTGGTGGAGTCACGAGAGCGTCCAGAGTGCTCATATCGAGATAGCTTACTTGAATTCTGTCTTCGAGGTAGTCAGCTACGTCCTCCGGTAGGACGGAGCCTGCAACTCCTGAGTACATAACACTCAGCGCCCAGCAGCTTCCTGGATTAATGATCAGAAGGAAAGAACATGAAAATATGTATTGAACGCTGATGCTCTTACCAGACACTCCGGCGGTGTATGTTACGCAGGGTAGAATGCCTGATGATTGTGCCCCCACTAATGAACCCGCGGTCATTAGCATCGCACGGTAGCCTGGAGGTAGAAACCCATTTAGACATTAAGCTTTCTCCTTTCAGTGGAGACAATAGCGAATTACCGCCGCCAGACCCAGCAATAGCCACCACAGGTAGGTCTCTCTCGTCAATTTCGTCAGGATTAACCCCCACTAACCGCGCAAACGGTATCTTGATCGCACGTCTTCTCTCCTCAAGAAATGCCCGCTCAGAAATGCAAAGGTCTTCACCTAGCCGAACACTGGCGTCCCACTCGATTTCGGGGTAGATGTTTGGGTCGGGTGCTCGGTCAACAATATCCGAGTATAGAGAGCCGGGTCCGAGGCTTAGTTCGAGGAAAAGGGCGTTCAAGCGTTCTTGGAGCCAACTAAAATCGACGGTGAGTGATTTTGGCCAGGACCAGGTCTTCATCGCTTTAGCAACGGCTGTAGCGGATACGGCTGACTTCAGAACGTCCAATCCTCGCCCTCTCCATGACGAACTGCGAGGCTGGGCACGGAGAAGTCAGAAGCTCGGAATTAGGGTAGCTGTATTGTAAAATGTTCACCTTGATAGTATCAGCGAGCGAACAGCAGTATCGTAGAGCCGATGGCAAATACGTACCTCTTCCTCCGTTTCTTCGATTTCGTCATTGGTACTTGAGGGCAATACCTGCATAAGCGAATTAAGTACGTGTTTTACTGTACGATTGACGTGATTGACTTGCGTAGTCGAGGAATCCTTCTTCAGCTTCGTCGTTGGCTTCCTCTTCTTGTACCTCTTCCGATGACGTGTAAACGATACTCGCATAAACTAAACCGCTCGCCAATGCTGCTATACCGCCGACAGCAAGGGCAGCATCACGGTATCCTAGTAAGTGGAATTTAGTCCAGGTTAGTGCCGATGGATTACTTTAGAGCAAGAAATTGAGATGCGGCTAACCCTTTCTTGTAGGTGTATCATGAACTGACACGTTACTCCAAAAATTCCTATGTCCTGAGACCGCTTTCTTGTACAAATTCAAGGTGTTTCTCGGCGATACTAGGGAAATCCTGGAGACGCGAAGAAAAGGTCTTAGTCGACCCATCCCCGGGGCCCTGTTGGGATCCTAGATATGTTTACTTCTACAGACAGGTGGGTCAGTAGCTAGAGTTAAACCAACAGTGCTATCCGTGTTGCTCCATCGTTGCTGTTGGACTGCGTGGTCCGGACCCTCGACTGCACGACGTCACTGACAACTTGTGCGCACGTGCAGAATGCCGAAAGGCACGTGATGCAATCAACGCGTCGCGGTAGTGCGCCAGTGACTTTGGGCAAGCACTATTACCGCCTTCACAAAACTGGCATCCTGGTTCGTTATCTTCGTTGCCAATTTCAGCTTTACGAGAAGGCGAAACCGATACTACTGTGATAGCTCAGTCTAAGACAAAAACTGCCTCGGGCCCATTTCGTGGATTGCACTAAATCACTCTTCGAAACTCAACTGTGTCACAAACTGTATCCACGCAGCTGTTCTTCGTTAATGGCTGTATTAAAAGTATGCCACCGCTTCTACTTGGCAGAATCTTAATACACACGACTTCCTGCACAGGTTCATTCAGCCTTCCCACCTTTCACCGGCTCGACCAAGCTTTGTGCACTCCCACACATACAAACAGGCCCATCTACTCATAGTCCCCATGCTAGAACACTCACTAGCTGCGCATCTACGGCACAAATTGACTTGACTCGGAGCCTGGGCTATGGGCTACTGCCAATTACATAGCTCAGGCAATGCGGCTGTCAGCCCGAGACACACCGTGACTGCCGCCGATCTCTCTGTGAGGGAACAGGCGTTTGCTTCGACTTATTGGTGCGTCAGTGGCAACTCGTAGACATGCACTAAAGATAATCAATACTGACATCTGTAAACGTTGATTGGTGGAGCACTCACCTTGACTACGGGCACCGAAAAGTAAACGCTTCCCTCTCCCATCTGTATCACAGAGAGTACTTGACTGTGGCTGGGAAAAGAAGCTGTTTCGGTCTGTATAAGGTTATGAGCTTTGAGGCGTTTTGATCCTTCACTCGGCACAACAGTCAATGTATGTCTGTCAGTCATTGGCAGAATGGCGATGCAGTACGTATACAGAGCTTCAGCCACCGTGCGCTCCGGGCTCACTTACCTGGTGGTGATAGATGACTGAGGTCAATCACGCTTCGCGAGATACAGTAGGGGATGAGTGGGCAGAAGATATCATATATGATAACGATGAAAGCTACAACGAAAGCGTATTCCAAGCGTATTCTACAAGTTTCCTATTTATATCCAAGCATGTACAAATACAGTGTCCCAAAGGAAGGGGCCAGATCCTATCCTGGAGGATCAAACGAGTCATGTAATTAAAACGAAGGTACAGTGAAACGAACGAAGAGGATAAAAAAGGCGAAAAGGGGATATCAAGCACAAAATAATCAAGATATGACTTGCATAGATGATGAGACTCGAAGTGATGTAGAAGACGGTCGCCCGCCGTCGACTATGATTCACTCCGGCTTGAAGGTATTGTGTGTATGGGGTATGGCCAGTCCTCCGCAGCCACCGCAGTTCCGCTAGTTTGTCGATCCGAAACCCAACCCTCCGTAATGCATCCGGCTCCGCTACGCGTTAACCATCTCCCAGTCCTCCTGCGGCACAACTACCCACGACGTCGTCAGCACCTGCCCATCTTCGCCGGTCATATTCACGTCCCCCTCATAGTCCCTTTGCGATGCAACAATCTTTTCCAACTCCTGCGTTGCAGTGTAGATAGACATTGCAAGCCGCGGACCCATGTGCAGGATCTTCTGACCCTCCGGTGATAGGCGCATGCGCCCGATGAGTGCAACACGGTAGAGGTCCGGCTCTGTCTTAGATCGAGGGTAATGGGGACGGGGAGGGAGTACAGATCGTGTGGGTGCAAGTGGTGAGGACACGCGAAGGCCAGGCATGGGTACAGGGGAAGGCTTCGCAGGAGGTTTCGCAGCGCGAGGCTTGAGGTGAATGGTCAAGGGCTCGGTAGAGCTTCTGGAAATGCTCTTGCGACGTTCTTTGTGTGGTTTCGGAGGACGAGGATAAGGGGCCGAGTGGGTATCGTGCCTGTGCGGGGACGTCGATCCGACCTTAAGTGTATATGAGTCGGGCTGGGCGTCTGATAAAGAGATGTAGGAGGTTGTTCGCGTCAGGGAGCGTGACGACCTGGTAGAATGCGTGCTTGAGACGGGCATCGTGCGTTTGCGTGGTGCAGGATCACAGAGGGAGACTGATATAGGTGCGAGGGTAAGGCCGGGCATAATTGCACAGATGATGGTCGTGAGACTCGAGACACCGGAACAGTGTGATGCGGGAAGGATGGAAGAGAGGATGCAACTCTTCCTTGACGCTTCTACGCCCGCAAAGATATATATGTCAGACACGTGATACGGCACGTCGTCGTGGCGCTGCGCTTCGGTGGTTGCCGTGGGAGTAAGGTCCGTGGGTGAGGCTGAGAACTCAGCCAAAGAATATGATTGGCAGTGTCGGATGCACTTTGTCGGCGGGCGCGACGGAAGGGCTGTTCTCTGACTCGGACTCGGAGATTGAGTCGAGGAGTGAGTTTGCTCATGCGAGGAGAAACGGACAGATTGCACACACGACGGGGCTTTATGTACCGTGCAGCGCCAGCGGGAAACAAAGGCGATGCCTGGTAGCCCAACAACAACTGGATGATCTCTGATTTCCTGGCACAGGCGAGCTAGCCTTTCTGTTGTTCCTTCTTCAGCTTCTTCTTGCGTCTATAAAAGGCGTAGCCCGAGACCAGTCTCACTTCGACTCGTCCCGTTATTGTCGCTTAGTTAATTTACTGACTCGCCTTGCATTCTAAAGACACAAAGACAATGGGATTGTGCCCTGAGGATACCCATCTCCGTTGCTGGGAAGATAATAGTTGTCTTCGGCCTTCGCGCGGTTCGCCACAATGTTAGAACTTGACCGAAACGACCTCCATCATGATCTATGTAAAGATCAGGAGATGCGGATGCGTAGCAGGTCTACATACCGACATGTTCGCATCACCGTCATCATACGCCCTAGCATACTATTTTATCGTATCTATAGCATGTCATTGAGTGCAGATCAGCTATACCCCCCGATAATCCAGACAACATGAGGAGTTCCTGATTGAAATGTTCGTACCTCGCCGCTCAGGCGCATGAGCTCACGTCGAAATCGACCATGATGTTTGCCATAAACGGACGTCCATGAGAACTCGAGTAAGCACTTCCGCCCAGAAGGCAAATGGGCTGTGGCCTTGCCAGCATTGTGAGCAGCTTTTAGCTCCGAGATGTCGAGATTAACGACATGTGTCTGTGTTAATTGAATGGGTGAGTCTCGATCTCAAGTACACTGGCACTACTGCTCGGAGAAATGAAAACGTCTTCACCTCGAGGTCTTCACTTCAGCAAAATAGGCACCGTGATTCGCCTATGTTCCCGGAGCGTCTGAGACATATCAGCTTGCAGGAATAGCAGAGGACGATGAGAGAAGGAACATGATCGACATGAGGCAAGCTGCGACGTGCGGGGTAGCGCCCTTCCCCTTATCTACTGCGATAACGTTCAAGTCAGGTCTTTCATTTGCGGCAGCGCCAGCGATCCGTCAAAGTCATGCTCAGAGGTGCTCAGGAGCTTGTACTTGCACCACGACCAAGTGGGAGGTGAGAACAAAACATAACGGGCCCCGAAGATGCGCATCTCTCCCAGAGAGCAAGACAAGCTTCTCTTGCATCAGGTACGCCCGAACTGATTACGCTTACGGCACCCATGAACAGCGTTGATAGACGTTTACGGAAAATTTAGGCAGGCTTCTTGGCCCAGAAACGTCTGGCGAGGGGGCTTAGGTTGAACCAGACAGAAGCCATAGCTCTGATAGCGTCTGTCCTGCAAGAGCGTATACGTGATGGCGTGTATTCCGTTGCAGACCTCATGCAACATGGCAAGGCACTTCTTGGACGGAGACACGTCCTACCGGGAGTCTCTGCGCTCATTCATGAGATACAGGTCGAAGGGACATTCGTAGACGGGTGGGTCGTGTGCCCATTGAATGCTTTACGTGTTTTGATGTTGTTCAACAGGGTGTTCCTGGTTACAGTACACGAACCCATCTGTACAGAACACGGAGATCTTCACGCAGCTCTCTATGGCTCCTTTCTGCCAGTGCCAAGCGCAGAGGTTTTCCCTGCTGTTGATTGGTCGCATTATGCCATCGACAAGGCTCCTGGCTACGTCAAGGTTAGGCCCGAAAGAATTGTACTCAACAAAGGCAGAGAACGTGTTGAACTGAAGGTGACTAACAACGGAGACCGTCCCATCCAGGTGAGTGCTCTCGTCAGGCAATGATTGTTCGTCTAGATGTAACTGGAGCCGCTCGTCAGATTGGCTCACACTATCACTTCGTCGAAACCAACCCAGAGTTGTCATTCGATCGTGGGAAAGCTTACGGAAAACGCCTCGATATTGCAGCAGGTACCGCCGTACGGTTTGAACCTGGAGACTCGAAGACAGTTGTATTGGTTTCTATTGGTGGAAGGAGGATCATCTCTGGCGGAAACCGTCTGGCCTCTGGCCCATTCGTTCCCAATCGCGCAGACGACATTGTCAAGGGACTCGTTCAAAAAGGTTTCGCGCATGTTCCTCAACCTGACGCTCAATGGATTCATGTAGACAAAACAATCTCGCGGAATGAGTACGTCGCGATGTTTGGACCTACTGTGGGAGACAAAGTACGTCTCGGTGACTCCGCTCTATGGATTGAAGTGGAGAAAGACCTAGTGAGTGGTACCGCTTTCTCTATCGTGACTACCTATCGAATTTGTTCTTGTAGACTGTCTATGGTGACGAAGTCAAGTTTGGCGGTGGAAAGTCCATCCGCGAGGGTATGGGACAAGCAACTGACCTTTCGGAGAAAGATGCACTTGACCTGGTTATAACCAATGCGTTAATCGTAGACTGGTCGGGAATATACAAGGTTTGCATCGGAAGCTGCCACCAGTAAATGAATCTGCACTTACACCTTGCATAGGCAGACATCGGTGTCAAAGGTGGTACCATTGTCGGCATTGGAAAAGCAGGTAACCCAGACGTCATGGACGGCGTAGACCCTAAACTTCTCGTTGGTTCCTCAACTGAGGTCATTGCCGGAGAGAAGCTCATCATCACAGCCGGAGCTATCGATGCACATTGCCATTATATTTGCCCACAGCAAGTCACCGAAGCTCTCGCGGCCGGTACAACAACCATGATTGGAGGCGGAACTGGTCCAGCTGCGGGAACGAATGCAACAACGTGCACACCGAGTCCATTCTATATGCGCCATATGCTCGCAGCCACGGACAGTTTACCGATGAACTTCGCTTTCACTGGCAAGGGCAACGACTCGGGGTACACAGCTCAAGAGGAAATCGTCATCGCAGGTGCTGCAGGACTGAAGCTGCATGAGGATTGGGGCAGCACGCCATCGGCGATCATCAGCTGCCTTGATGTCGGTGACAAATACGATGTCCAGGTCAGCAACTCCAGATTGAACTCACTTCATGCATGGACGGAAAGATTATCTTACGCAAGTTACTTAGATAAACATCCACACTGATACTCTCAACGAGAGTGGGTTTGTGGAAAGTGAGCAATCAGTCTTGAGATGCAGATCAAAGCAGCTGAAGATATCTATCAGGCACTATCGCGGCGTTCGGCAACCGTACGATTCATACCTACCACACAGAAGGAGCCGGTGAGTGCAGCATCTGAGCGATCAGACCTATGTGTGAATTAACTTTCATCTAGGTGGCGGCCATGCGCCGGACATCATCACGGTCTGTGAGTATCCCAACGTCTTACCATCCTCCACCAATCCAACCCGCCCATATGCCAACAACACATTGGACGAGCATCTTGATGTAAGTGCATACATTGAATGCGATTGGTCATGCATCGTGGGTCTGATGATTGGACATCCTTGCTTCACCCGGCAACAGATGCTTATGGTATGCCACCATTTGGACAAGAACATCCCGGAGGACGTCGCTTTCGCCGAGTCCCGTATTCGCGCAGAGACGGTCGCTGCCGAAGATATCTTGCATGACATTGGCGCAATATCCATGATCAGTTCCGACTCGCAGGCAATGGGGCGTGTGGGAGAGGTGGTCAGCCGTACGTGGCGTACCGCCACCAAACTGAGAGAGGCGCTTGGGCCACTGACGGCTCTGGGCGACTCGAAGGAACACGATAACGGCCGAGTGAAACGATACATTTCAAAGTATACGATCAACCCGTAAGTTTCATTGGCATGGAGGCAGCGCAAACTTGCGTCACTTTGCCAGGAAAGGATAAACTGACTGGTCTACTGTATAGTGCAATCACACACGGCATCAGCCACCTGGTGGGGCAAGTCGCAGTCGGAACGCTCGCAGATCTCGTCCTTTGGAGGCCGGAGAACTTTGGAGTCAAGCCAGAGATGGTACTCAAGTCGGGCGTCATCGCCTGGGCTCAAGTAAGCTTTTGCTCTTCAAATTTTCTTGGCCGCCAATCTACGTGTTTGAGCCACCCCAGCTGACCTTGAGCTTGTCTTTCCCGCTTCCTAGATGGGAGACGCTAACGCGTCAATCCCGACTGTCCAGCCGTTCATTGGTCGCCCGATGTGGGGATCTCACCCCGGGTCCGCCGCACGCAACTCGGTGTCGTTCGTGTCAGAGGTATCCATCACGTCCGGGACGATTGCGTCCTATGGGCTCTCGAAACGGTTTGAGGCGGTCAAGAACTGTCGCAAGTTGACGAAGAAGGATATGAAGTGGAATGACGCGCTTCCGAGGATGGAGGTTGATCCTGAGACCTACACGGTGCGTGCTGATGGAGAGCTGGCGGATATTGCCCCCGCGAAACAGTTGGCTCTCGGACGGTTCTACAATATTTTCTGAGGTGGCGAGGAGTGCTTTCGAACCAAGGGAAAAGGGTAAAGAGATAAATCAATGAAATCTAGTCTTGTACAACAAACGAATACGGCGAATGCACCACTTGTACTATATGTTTTGCGCAAAACAAAAGGGAAATAAATCTTAGGAAAACTACACTATGCATAAGTACAAATTGTGTCACTTTCCTTGGGTGTCAAAGTACACTATAAAGATGATTCTGAGCGACTGAGAGGTTATGATACAAACGTCCATCTTCGTTACTCGAGGTCGAGGACAGCGTCAAGACCCATCTCCTTGGCCAGACGGAACCTATGCAGCTTCTGAAACCCCGACATAGCCTTTAGACGAGGGTCAACCCGCTTCTTGATAGAAGACCCAGCCAACTGCCATCCCCACACCGGCTTCTCGCAGGTGGCGTAGTAGTACGCAAGAAGCGCAACGTACCCTTCGCTCCTGGCGTTGGGAGTCAAAGGGGATGGTTTCGAAGGAGAGTACTTGTCTACAGGAGAATGGAAAGGATAGGTGCTGGGATTTTGAAGAAGGGGATGCTATAACTTACGAATGCCGGCACCTGTTGCCCAAGCCAGCATGCTCATATGCGTGCGAGCGCGGGCGAGGTCCAGTTCCAAATTGCGAGCAGGGCTCTGATAGGGGTATGATGGCCTCCCTGTACAGGTTATCTGACCATAGTATGGAGAGTGTTGTGTTGTTCCATCGCTCCTGGTGTGAACTGTAGCGGGCGGCGCTGTGGCCTCGCCCGTAGGAGTCGTGACAGTAGAATTGCCCCTTTGGGTCAAGGCGCTCGGATGGACCAGGCCGGGTGGCGGACCGAGAGCCGGAGTGACCGATCGTGGAGGAACGGAAGTTGATGGGGACATACTTGCGCTCGAACTTGTCTCTGTTGTCGCACTACTTTGGCTCGTGGTCTCGCTTTGGTCCCTGACCTTTACTGTGTACCTTCGCGCTGGAGGCTCCCCGACGAATACTGTGTATCGCTGTGCTGGAGGTTTTTCGACGATGGCTGTGTATCTTTGAGCTGGAGGTTCCCCGACAATGACTGTGTATCTCTTTGCTGCGGTTGTGGTGGTGGAGCTCGTCGACACTGTCTTGGGCAACGGGAAGTCGGGAGCTGGGTACGACCACTTGGGGCGCGATTCGGAGCTGTTGTTGGGTGTGGTGGGAGGAGCGCGTAGCACCGGCGAAGAAACCTGAACGCTATTCAACGCTGGTCGCTGGAACGCGGTATGCACGGCAGGTCCGGAGACTTGCACCTGTGTCTTCTGCACCCGCGAAGTCGTAGCGATGACTAGGCCAGGCGGCACGGTACGTGGAGCATTACCACCACAGTACTGCTGGCGCTGCTCAGGCTGCGGCCGACCGTAGTACGGCAAACCCTGGCTCTCCTGCACATTCGGTGCTGTGCTCACCGGAGGTAAAGAGACACCCTGAGGTTTAAACTCGCGGCTGTACGGGTATGGGTTCAAGTTCGGGGTGAGCGTTGCAAGGGGCTGAGCATTTGCAGCTGTGGGAGGTCGAGGACTGGGCGCTGCAAGGGGCTGCGTCACAGATTCTAAGGCTTGCCAAGCCGCCTTCGTATGGGCATTCACAGGAGGGAGAGCCCGCGCAGGGCGTCGGGATTGGGATTGGCACGTAGCGCAAAGCGGGGGCGGGTGAGGTTGGGTGTATGTATTGGGGTGCTGCTGTGGGTATTGCTGACTATGTGCGTGGGTATACACAGGTGCAGGCTGTCCTCCGTGCGCAGTTTGTTGTGCATGAGGAGCGTAAGTTTGGTGGTATCCCTTCCCCGAAGGCTGGCTAGCGTACGTAGGACGGGGATGGGGTGGTGGGCCTGGGTATGGCGCAGGCTGCGCGGGATAGCCCTGATAATTATACACGGGAGGTGCGTTGTTCGGGTAGTGTGGTCGTGGCTGATACAAGTTCGAAACAGCAGGAGGGCCCGGAAAACGAGGAGGAACGGTCTGGCCATGGGGCATAGACGAAGGAGCATACTGGGGCGGGGGCGGAGGGACAGGAGGGCCGTAGTGCTGTGGAATGGAAGAAGGAGAGGAAGCGTTATACGCAGACGGAGGGGAATAATTGATGGTCTGCGTTGGTCGAGAGGGTGGTGCGTGCAGGTAAGTCTCCGCACGACGGGCCTGCTGAGGGCGTGCGCGCCAATTCTCACTGTCGGGTCCAGTCACTATTTGGCCAGTCTCAGGGCTATCGTGTTCGTCGTCCTGCATGCATCGACGACAGGAGCAGGGTTCGTGGATTGGAGCTCTAGTTAATGCCGCAGAGCGTTCTCTTCCTGGATAATTCCGTTAGCAATCCGTCGCGTACACCAATGCGGCCGGGACGTACCTTGGCTGTCGCGTTCCTGTATGCACCAACGGCAGAAGCAGGGACCGTGTATTGGAGCTCTGTGCAATGGCTCAGAACGTCCACCTCCTGGGACATTTTGTTAGCTCTCCGTCGCGTAAGGCCGTGCGGCCGACGTACCTTGGCCGCCGGATTGACCCCATACTTGACGGTTGACCATAACCCGAGGAGCTGGCCGACGCGTTTCTTCATGGCCCATGGCGTTTGTCGTATGGTCTACTGGCAAGCTAGGAGCGAGAGAAGGCTAGGGAAGGTGAGAGTACGAGTTCAACTCGTGAAGACTTACCCATGGTCACCAGCGGCCAATTTATGCTCTCTGCGATCGCGAATTGAGTCTCAGACAGCAGGCAACTTCCCCTTTGGGATGTCTGGCCTTTTGATGGTGACCTATAGGCGCGATCCTTGGTTGGAGGCCGGCCACGAGACGGCCACGCTAGTGTAGGTCGCAACGTGGTTTTGCCAAAAGGTCCTTTGTTCGCGTTTGCATCTGGAGGGGAATGTTGGGCGCATAATATCGTACTTGGGCCACTGGCCTATCGGTGACCTTTTCGCAAGTACAGAGCAGAAGAAGTCTGGCGTATACGTTTCGTCGACAAAGATTGGATGTACAAAGGAATACAAGAGCATGGGAACGAATATACGATGCGAATACGATGCGAATACGATGAGAGGAATGCTGTGTGGAGTTTTCAACGGTGCGTTCTGGGTGAGGTTATAAAGCTGAGTCGCGCTTCGTTGGTGTGCGTGTTCCAAGATGAATCGACTGTCATGAATATGGGGCTGCTTGGGAGCGAGTGGCCCGTATTCATTGAGTTCATGTCGCAAATTTTGAACGGCTTCGAGCTACTGTCTGCATACGCAGGGCCAACTGGCCTTCCTGCCGGCGTATTGACAATATCCGCCCTAGAGGAATGTAGCTGGTCATTAAACGCCTGTGTTGCATTGCAATCGCAATGTCAAAGACCCATACGTACCGTGAGATGTCGTCCTCGTCTGAGAACAAAAAGTCGACCGAGAACGAGTGGCTGTGACCATCTAAGTCGATGCAGTTCTCCGTAATTGTGTGGGAGCTGTTCTGAATCGTGACCTGGAAAATCACGTATATTGAGTTCAATATCAGAGATCGGGCTGAGAAGAAAACTAGTACTCACCGGCTGCCTCAGTACCTTCACTGAGAGGAAGTTATCGCGGCTGAACATAGTCTTCTTCTGAGGTTGCTCGGGTGAGAACATGCTCGTCGACCTTGCAAAGTGTCAGAGGATAGAGCTCGGAATATCGTGGACTGAGCTACGACGAGTTGCTATGGTTGAAAGAACGTATTTAGGTATAGCATTGCTGTATATCTCATTGTCCTTAACAGCAAATAACGCAGCCATACGTAGAGGACAAAGAGCTTTGAGGGAACCCGCCCGCTGCGAACGCGACGCGACGACATGATCGTGAGACCATGACGTAATGTCACACGTGATCGAGTTGCTGTCGGGGCGCGATGTCCGATGCATGCGGTCCGACGGAAGCTTGCGCTGCTCGCCCACCGCTGGCCATGGGCAAAGATTCCTAAGAAGGACGTCGCTGTAGTTCTGCAGCAGAGGCGACCAGAAGAGGAGTCTTGTCGTTGCCAAAGCCCTCGCTTCCCCCGTAGAATGGGGCGTCTTCCACAGCCATCAGGTGGTTCCTACAGGCCCGAGCGAGAGGAAACATCAGAGGTTCGTCCACCGAAAAATTATCAGATTGTGAGTCAAGTAAGCCCGTCCACTAGTCAACAGGCCGGCCCAGGGCGTAGCAAGAAGGTATTTACAGCGACAAAAAGGAGATAGAGGCTCGATAGAACTCGAATTGCTCGTCGATGATTCGGCGACGATGGATGTGTCGAGGGTGGTGTAACATGGCGAATTCAGAGGTACGAGTCTGGTAGGCGCTTACGTAAACCGAGACCACTTTCGGTGGGCGCCTGACTCGATTCTGCAAGTTTCTCTGCTTATGATCACCGTTCGACCGTTCGGCATCGAAGCCTTCTGTGACTTGTCCGAATATAAGCATGCGAGCTCGAACCGTCGCCCGTTTACCAGGTTTAACTTATTCCCTCACCTACTCCTCCCCTCTCCTCCCCTCTCCTCCCCCCACATTCCTGTAAAAGTATCACCGACGCTCATGACCGCTACGACCATTGACGAAGAAACCCCCCTCCTTCCTGGAGAGCAGCAAAAAAAGAAACCGACGCCCTTACCGTGGGCGCAGTTTTCTATCCTCCTGGTTCTGCAGCTCGCAGAGCCCCTCACGAACCAAGTCATCTATCCCTTCCTCCCCCAGGTGAGTCTGAGCGCCGGCCCACTATCGGCTGAGTCACCCCCGACTTTCCCATAGAAGTCTCACTGGATTACACCATTCCCTGCAGCTTATCAGAGACGTCGGAATCACACACGGCGACGAGACCCGGGTGGGATACTATGCTGGTGTTTTGGTTAGTCGTATCGCTCCTCTGGCACTCGTCCCGCACGGCTGACATGTTCCATACTCTAGCAATCGATATTCTTCGCCACTCAGGCGATGACCGTCCTGCATTGGAGTCGGCTATCAGACCATGTCGGTCGCAAGCCTGTAATCATGACTGGTCTGCTGGGACTGTCACTTTCCATGTACTGCTTCGGTTTATCCAAAACCTTCTGGGGAGCAGTCCTCAGGTATGTACTACTTTACCTCTTTTGGCCTCGGCCCCCGCGTTCATTTCAGTTTCTGATGATCCGCGCCTGTTTCATATAGTCGAAGCTTGAATGGTGCATTAAATGGTAACATCGGCGTTTTGAAGAGCATGATTGCAGAGATCACCGACTCTTCTAATCTCGCTCAGGCATACTCGTATCTCCCTATTGCATGGAGCACTGGCGGAACATTGGGGTATGTGCATCGATTTTCACGCTGGTACAACTCTGTTGCTGATAAATGTATTTAGGCCTATCATTGGCGGCTTCCTTTCCAGACCACATGAACGTTTCCCCGACATCTTTGGAAACTCTGAATTCCTGAAGACGTATCCGTACTTCCTCGCTTGCGCTGTTCCGGCAACATTCTCAGCCATAGCGTGGCTCGTCAGTCTCCTGTTCTTGAAAGAGGTATGCATTATCCAGAGATCATTGCAGCAGTGGAGTTACTCACCCTATCATGATAGACCGTGGCCACCCCAAAGTCGGTTCGTCGGATGCTTGGAGCGTGGTTGAGTAAAGGACATCTCACTGCTCAAACAGTCTCAGACGGCCAGGACAACAAGACTACCACCAGCGTAGGCATTACTCCCGTTGACGAGGCCTCAGAGAACCCCAAGAACAAGCCGCTTCCTCTCAGGCAGCTCCTGATCCCTCGAGTAATCCTGGCAGCACTGAACTACGCATTCCTGGCTCTAGTCGACATCTCTACCCGTGCTATCCAGCCTGTCTTCTTTTCTACGCCAGTCGAGCTCGGAGGCCTCGGACTACCGCCCCACCACATCGGGAAGATTCTTTCTGTCTACGGCGTCATCAACGGCTTCCTGCAGATCTTCTACTTTGCAAAGACTCAGGCGCGGTTCGGCCCTAAGAATGTGTACCTGGCTGGTGTCGCATCGTCGCTCATCGTCTTTGTCTTCTTCCCTGTCATTAACTGGCTCGCGAGGACTCAGGGTATCGAACATCCCCTTGTGTGGGCCGCGGTGGCTATCCAGATCGTGACTTCAATTCTCATCAACTTCTCATACGGTACGTAGTCCGGATTTTTCCCTGAAAACGTAATTGGGTGGGAGCCTATACTCATCATCCCCCACCTCTACAGGCTGTGTGTTCATCTACATCACCGCGTCCTCCCCAAATCGCGCATCTCTGGGTACGGTGAACGGATTTGCCCAGTTGGGCGTATCGATAATGCGTGCCGTAGGGCCCGCCGCTGCCAACTCGCTGTTCTCGCTTTCCATACATCCAGACTACCACTATCTGAACGGCCATCTCGTCTACTGGGCGATGTCGCTGCTCACCATCATGGCGCTCATCGTGGGTTCGTATCTGCCGAGCAAGGTCTGGTCGGCGGACGACTCGGAGGAGTCATAGTTGTGTTTTCTTGAGGCGATACCTTGATTCTTTCTTGTTCTCTAGCTCAAAATATTGGATTGTGCAGTCACGCGAGCTCGGATGATTTCATTTTATATCCATAGATTTGTACATACGCGTTACCTTTTTCTTCTGACAGATTACATAGTTGGTATACTATGCAGGCGCATGTAGTTTACGTGGAGGCGCCGAGTCGACACACGACACGTATTTTATCCCGCATCACTTCATTCTAGCAATCGTACAATCCGTGTTTCCCTCATACAGAGTTTCTTGCAATGGTCAGAGACGAATGAAGGAGGTTGAGCCATTGAGCCCGAGCAGCGAAGTTGCTTTGTCAAAGGCTGAGCCGGAACTAAACAGAGCCAAAGACCGCAAGTGTGGCCGAGTAGTCCACGCCGCCGCCGCAATTCGAACTCTTCCTGCGACCACGACCACCACCTTTCCCTCCTTATACCTTACGACTTTACGTGCTGCACGACTCCTCCTAACGCTTTCTCTCGTTCTGTCGTACACTTACTACGACATTCATCTCTAGTTTGATTATAAAGACAAAGGGCTATACGTAGCAGCTGCCATAATGTCGTCTTTCGCAGCGCTCATGGCACTCAGTGCCTCTCAGACGAAGCAGTCCGAGGCAGCAGTACAGTCTCAGCTGCAAGAGCGACAGAAGAAGGAGGCGGCGAAGCGGAAGGCGCAGGAGGAGAAGGAGGCCAAGGAGCGGGAGATCGAGAAGCGGCTGAGGCTCAAACACCTTGAGGACCAGAAGAGGGAGGAGGAGAGGCGGCAGCGCGTAGAGGCGGAGAGGCGTAAGAAGGAGGAGGAGCTCAAGCGTAAGCAGGAGGAGGAACGCGAGGCGATGAGGTACGGGCCTAAGAAGTCGGCGAGTGGGTACCCGTCTTCGAGCTCTGCGCAGAGGAGGAGCAGGATGCCGACGTCTGACGACGAGGACTCGGGGGGTGGCGGGGCTCTTACGCGTGAGGAGAAGCGGCAGCTGAGGCTGCAGAGGGAGCTCAACTATGGTATGGGGGGTGCGAAACGGTCGGTCGGGGGTGCGTACAAGAAGGCGGGGAGGAGACTGCCTGGTGGCGCTGTCGACTCAACTGTCAGCGGCAGTCCGTCGTCGTCCAACACGTATCGTTCCGTCAAGGAGCGACTAGCACATGAGCCACCTTCTCTCATCAAGCTGAATACGAACAAGCGGGATACGAGGACGATTGACGAGATTCTGCAGGATCGCGCCAAGGCGAAGGCGGCAAAGACGCTGTCGGGCGAGGACGCGAAAGGGTTCGACAACTGGTTCGGGAAGCAGAAGGCGAAGCCGGATTCAGCGAACGAGGCTTCACGGGCCTCGTCCATGTTCTCCTCTCGTAGCAACTCGCCTGAGAGGAGACCATCGCAAGAATCTCGCCCCGCCAAGTCTCACTCTACTACACCTCCCGTGACGAACTCGAAAGCCCCCTCGTCGAAGCCGCTCTCAGCTGCTGCTCTCTCTTCCTCCGTATCACGGCTTCACGTGTCTCAACCGCCACCTTTCAAAGGTACTGGTATTCAAGTCAAGTCCAACGGCAGACCTGTCGACAAATCCCTGCCAGCCAACGGATCATCCTCGAAACCGCATCCCTCCAAGAAACCCTCCGCCTCCGAGAAACCTCCTACCCGACCTTCGATGTCTTCGCAGAAGTCATCGTCGAAGCTTCCTCCGTCCGCCATGCGGAAGAGACAGCGTTCCGACTCCCTCAGCGACTCCCCTCCCCCTCCGAAGAGGCGTCCCCAGGCCGCCCCTGCTTCGAATTCCATCAGCGCGGAAATATGGAAGTTGTTCGGGAAGGATCGTAATGCGTATGTTGCGCGGGATGTGTACAGTGATGACGAGGATATGGAAGCTGGAGCAGACGAGGTCGAGAGGGAGGAGAAATACAGGTTCGTATATATGCATGTATCGTGTGACCTTGCCGCTCACATGAGACTCTTCGTACTCTCTCTGCCAGTATGAAACTTGCTCGCAAGGAGGACGAGCTCGCTGCCGAAGAAGAGAGACGGCACGAGGAGGAGAAACGCAGGAAGCGCAAGGAGAAGGAGATGCGCGAACGTCGTGGCTACTAGACTTGCCTCCTACTTCCACCACTTACTATGGATCCTACGACCCCCCTCTCCCCTGCTAGCTGCATGAACGGACAGATCTATGCCGATCCTCGTGCTGGTTCCTTCATCTCTGTTTACCCTCAACGTACACTTATTGCTTCTTTGTCTGCTCACATCGGCTCCTTGTATTGCTACCCAACTTCATTTTACTGTCCGTCCTTCTCATTCACACGTATCGTATCGTATCGTATCATATTCTGCTGGTTGATATAGGTTCCGTCGTGTAGGTCAGGATTCCAATCAGTCTGCCCCATCTCGTCTACACTTGCATATCTCATCTCTCTTTATTCATCTGCTGTTGTATAGCATTCGTCATGTCACATACGTCCTAGATGTTTGGGAATCAATATTCTTTGTGATAAATCCCGCATGTCGACCTGAACACATGCAAAGAGATCGAGAGTGTGTATCGTTATGCAGTTTGAGATTAATCCACGGCAAGACGTTGTATGTACGAACAATGCGAGTGTATAAACGATGTAGACGTGGAGAACAAGTGTTTTTGGTACTCGTAGGATAGCAGAGGGGAGAAAAGCTGAGAGAAAGGGGTGCGGCAACATTGAAATACAACTGCGTCATGAGTAAGGAAAGCGATGATACGATGCAATGCGACTGTCATCTGGCGTTCGTGTCCCAGGACAATAGAAGAGACAGTGCTTAACCACTGCCGTCTTCCATCCTCAATCTCTTTCTTGGACCGTCAGAAACGTAACCTCCTCCCCCACCCTGACCTCCTGCACCCATGAAGGCAGGGTTGAAGTGGCCGCCGCCAAAGCCACCTCTACCACTCATTGGCATACCTGTCAGGAGACGTAGTGAGTATCCTAGCTCGCAAATCAGGGAAGATAAAAACTTACCTCCCCTACCCCCGAATCCACCACCACCCATACCACCTCTAGGCCCTTGAGGGACCATACCCCCACCACGCCCACCGAATCCACCAGCCATACTACCCATGCCCATACCTCCCATGCCCATACCGGGCATACCCATGCCGCCCATACCCATTCCTGCCATCCCCATACCACCTATGCCCATTCCTGCCATTGGCATGGCTCCCATGCCCATACCTCCACCACGCATCATACCTCCAGCTCCCATGCCCCCTCCGCGCATACCACCCATACCACCCATCATATTGTTGTTGACAGGGGTGTTGTGTCCCATACCTCCACGGAAGTTGCCTCGTCCACCTATAGGACCGCTGGTCGACGTGGGTATCGGTGCGCCTTGCTGATGTTGGCGAGGTTCGCGAGTGGGAGGTTCTAGAATACGGTAAGAGGTTGTTTCAGAGTCGGAATACATGACAGAGTTCGAAACATACCTTTGGGAAGTGTGCGGAAGGGGTTGCCTTGCGCCGAATTGGTGAAAGATACGTTTGCCCGACGGTTCTGGAAGTCACTGTATATGCGTCAGGAATGGCTTCCGCTCCGACTAAGATATAGTACTCACTTGTTATCGAACCAGTTCTTCAAGGTCACCGCGTTTTCGTACCCGTGACATTCTATATATGCAATTCTAAGGGTTTGTGTGTGATTAGCCCGCATATATGCTATAAAATAGGAGATGTACCCTTTGCTCTTGCCGTTCACCTTGTGCTCTGAGAATGTGATGTCTTTATGATCCAGGTTCACGCCAAGTTTGGCGGCAATTTGGCGCAGATCTTCGTCCGTTGTCCACTACATACACAAATGTAAGCAATTGATTTACTTCTTTTGCCTGTGTTATAGACACCTACCCACTGCAGGTCTCCAATGTACAACGCATCCTGGTTTCCATTTGCTGGGCTACCCACCCCGCCACTCGCGCTTAGATTACCATTGACATTGTAATTGCCTGTGGCAGGAGCGCTAGGACTGCGTGTGTTCCCACTGGAGGCAGTCTGCGTATCGGTGTCAGCAGGGTTGGTGCTGCCGTTGCCGTTCAGGTTGCCGTTCTGCTGCTCTTGCTCTTCGTCTTCCTCTCGTTGTCTCTTTTCGCCCACTGCGGGGCCAGTGGACAAGTCCTCTGGGACCTCCTCTAGAGTGGCGTTCTCATCGTAATCCTCAAGCGACTTCGCGTATAGTGTCAGTATATGCGTCCCTACGCCATGAAAAAGTGACAACAACTCACCACTTGACCCTTGGTGGTGAAGCCGTCATCTTCGCCATAGATATCAAAATCGTCTTCAGCCATGTTTGGCAGGTTGTCGGACTCAGCACAGTATACAGCTGATTAAAATCGTGTCTTTGTTTCTGGGTACAGAAAATGACAGGATTTTTTGAGTATCGAAAGACAAGGATGCGAGAGCGCGACAACAGGATCAGGACCAGTCAGAATGGGGTTCAGTTACGAGGTAGGGGAAGTTCACGTCCGACAGTGAACAGTGAACTCTTACATGCAGATATTGATACAGGAAGGTTTGAAGTCCTAGACCCCGTCTTTAGCCCTAAAGTGCCTTTCTAGCCCAAATACAAGGACAATACGGCGCGCAGGCCAGGAGAATTACGGCCGAGCTGTGGGTGAATTAGCGGAAGTGAGAGTAAGACTTGTGCGGGACTTAGATACAGAGAGAAGGGGTCGAGAGGCGAGGTCGAGTCGTGAGGTCGAGCGAGGTGGTCGTGGTGGTCAGTGGCGAAGCCGACGAGTGCGCCCTCTGACGAACACCTTCTCGTCCGGCTGGTAAATTCCCAGCACGTGGTTTTTAGGCGCTCATGTGCACGCGAGTTGAACAAAATCCAGAAACTGCTCGGGAGTTGTGAACACCTCCTAACATCAAGCAGCGGCAGAGGGTAGTGCAATCAGACAACGCCCTCGCCTTTTACTAGGGCGTTCCGTGTTCTACCCTCATATCAATGCCGCATTACGAATTTTTCAGCACTCTGCTTCATCTGGAAGCTGCATAATTCTTGCTTTTTGCGTGTGTAGACGGTATATTCGCGTGCCAGAAGATGTACAGGGTACAGAAAGCGTATCATACAACAACTGCTACCAGCAACATTATAGTCGAGCATTCTTTGGCATCTTGGCGATCGCCTGACGGACGCCGAGGTCGCCCAGAACATCCTCAGCTGAAGAAGCAATATTGTGAGTAGTCGAACAAAAAGTACGCACTAAACGGCACTTACCACCTCCGAGCAGAGAGTCAAACGTAACAGTGCGGTAGTACTATGCAAGTAACCTTGGTGAGCCACGGTTGGATAGCAGTGAGTAGGCTAGACGTACATGCTCGATCACTCTTCCCATGCCAGTCTTCGTAATACCACGCCCACCGAAGATCTGCACTGCATCACGAGCAGTGTCTTGTGCGCATCGAGTAGAGTACATCTTCAAAAGACCAATGGGTCTGTAGACACGGTCAGCCTCGGATAAAGCCAGTCACTCGTAATACTCACCCAGCGAGGTATGTGGCCTGTTCCTTATAGCTCTACAGAAGGAGGTCAGCGTTGTAGGACAGTCCCATAATCACGGAGAGCATACCATATGGGTCATTTGGTAGGTTATGTTCTCCAACCAGCTCTGTACACTTTCAGCACGCGCGATCATGGCAGCTAGCTTACTGCGAATGACTGCAAGGCTGTTTAAGGGCTTGCCGAATGCCTTGCGCTGAGCGGTCCACCTAACCGAAATCGTCAGGTAAGGCAGTACTGAAGATAAAGTAAGAATTTACTTCAAGCATTCTTCAATAATATAACGCTGTGTTCTGGCTGAAGCACAGCACATAGTCCATCGCTCGTGGTTGAAGTTGCTGAGAATAACGAACAGTCCTTGACCCTCGGCACCAAGGGTATTTTCAACAGGAACCTTCACGTTGTCGAACTAGTAGGGCGTATAAGATGGTTGAGAAATGATGGGAAACATAGACGCGAGACTTACGGTAATGTAAGAAGTACCTGCTGCTGATGAGTACGACGTCTTGATAGGCTTTGTCTCGATGCCTTCGCCTCGTTCAACGAAGATCGTTGTGAAACCATTGTCAGTCTTGCAACCGACAGTGAAGCTGTACACATGTTAATACCAGGCATAACGACTATGACTCTAAGTACTCACTAGTCCGAGAAGCTGAAACGGCTTATCAGAATCAAATTGCGCGATAGAGCTACACAGTACCCACTGTCCATTGGTGATCCACTTCTTCGTACCATTGATGATCCAGAATTTACCATCCTCAGTCTTCTTAGCAGTAGTCTTGAGACCTTGGACGTCACTGCCGGCAAACGCTTCGGAGATGGCCAATGACATGAATTTCTTGCCTGAAAGGACTTCTTCCGCTATACGAGCCTTCAACTCGGGACGACCAAAGTTAAGCACTGCGGGCAAGCCAATGACAACACCACCGTTGAGGCCATCAGCATAACCACGAGACATGAAGCGAACGAGTTCTTGGGAGATAACTAGTTCATGGAAGTAGTCGAACTGTATATGGGAAATGTGAGTGAAACGCGAGATCGAGAAAGATGACCTAACGAAGACTAACCTCCTCGGGCTTAACGATGCCACCCATGAGCGTCTTCCCTTTCAGATGCTTTCCGGGGCCCATACGCATAGCATGGATATTCAGCTCACTAACGAGGACCGATCAGAAATAGTACAGCCGCGCACGGTGATCAGGAACTTACGCCATCTTATCAATGACATGCTGGCTGGGTCGCTTGCCATCCTCTTCATGAAGCTAGTCGTGTTCGGTAATGAGAGTCCATAATATCAACCATCAGCACACTGACCTGAGCATCTTCAATGAGGTAATCGTCGACGAATTCGCGCATAGCTTTCGCCAACTGCCGATGGCTCTGTCGTAACGTCAGATTATAAAGTTCCATGAAGCAAGTGAAGTACAGACCTCCTTGTAGTACGGGCTGTAATATCCTTTCGTTTGCCATGTAGCCTCAGCGTAGGGAATAGTACTCAGTTGCCCGCGAGTTTGCGAGACAATCACTGGCTCCTCGCCCTGGATTGTACCTATCTGCAGTCTCTTAAATTGGGCCTTTTGCAGTACTTCATGTCGGTGGAGCGAGTAGAACGCCTCAGTGACGTCTTGGCCAGCTATATGAGGGAAGGAAGGTCATTTCTTCAGATTCCTACCATCACTCTGGGAAGCTCTACTCACGGATCTCCTCGTCAAGTAGGACGGCCACACCACCTGGGTGCATATCCTTGAATCGCGAGAGGTTGTACACTTTCGCATCGATAATGACCCACTGTAGGAGCGAACGACATCGAATTAGAGACACGCCCTATACACCATGGGTGCTGCACTGACCAAATCATCTGGGGTATTATGCTAATCGAACAGTCAGCAATAGTAAGGAAAACGTTAGTTTGTATGCTCACTTTTGCGACCTCCTCTCTCGAGAACTGCTTCAGTTCCTTGGCGGCCATCGCGAGCGGAATGTGGGGTAATGTGGGGAAGATGGGGGAGCAGCAAAGAGGAGACAGCCTTTTCGCGAGCCCGGCTTTCTCGCAATGCATTTATGTAGAAGGATGAGAAGCTGACAGTATGGTGATATCACATGCACGAGAGTCCATAGTGATGCAGCAGCGTAGAAAGCAGAGTATTTGGGCGTTTGACATCACCGCATGTGTTTAGGCAGTCTGATCGGAAGCAACCTCGAGTAAGGAACAAGCAAGGAACCAACCAAATATCACGGATTGCACGGGCATTTTGTTACCGGAAAACGTACCGACAACACAAATACATGGTCTTGCAACCCCAATGATAGCGTGAGCAAACCTTTGTGGTCCATTTCATGTCTAGCACCATGCAACGAAGAGCCTACACAACGAGCGGCGGTCTGTCAACTACATATCATCGCCATTTTCCAATTCGTCGTCAAAAAGCAAAGGTCCTGCGACGAATGTTTCCTTGGGGGTGCTTTGAATAGGAACGATAGAGTTAGAATCTTCCCTATCTGCCTGCCGGTGCGCTCGCTGGCCTTCTTCAACATCCCCAGCAGATGTATTCTCCGGCAATCCGGCAGAAGCAGAAACAGAGCCAGAACTTGGCGCGATGCATGCAATGCGAGGACTCGAGTGAACCATCAGTGGTGACCTCTTGATAGAAGGCAACTCTTGTAGACTTGCTGGTTCTTTACGTATCGGTGAAATGCATAGTGCATGAGATTCTGCCAGTCTCCGTGCTGGGGAAGATGACTTCGCTGCTATAGGTGGAGAAGCGCCTGTGCTGCCCAGTGTATCGTGTGGGCTTTGATGATGACTGTCGACATTGGGTGTTATGAAGTAGTGGTCTGCAGACATTGCGAGCAACTGTGGAGTGTTAAGTGACTTGGAATACTCATGTAGAGGAGCTCGTAATTCAGAAGAGGACATAGAAGTCAGAGGTGAGAGATCCAGCAAGGATCGCAGGGAAGTGGGCGCGTTCGACCGAGAGTCATGACTAGCATGAGAGGGCGGATCGTCTGAGCTAGCCAGGGTGTCTTGCATAATGCGATCTTCGTGGGGGTTCGGCGGGGGATGTATCGGACAAGGTTCACGGAAACCGACACCACGACGATCAGTGGCATTCTGAAGCTCATGGAAGCCGTCGTCGGTAAAAGAAGGTGCACTTGCAGACACGACAAGTCCTGATGGAGAACACGAAAGACGTCCTCTTATCACCTTCCAAGGATTAGAGCCCTCAAACAGTCTCCCCTCTACAGCGTCCAGCAACGTCGTCACCGCAACTTCATCTGCGGCTTCAGTAGGACCACTGGGTTTTGAGGCGATGTCGGAGATGAAGTCAGGAAGGTCTAGTTCAACAAAGGGAGACAGAAGACGAGGCGCATTTCCGTAGTGCATACCAGAGGATGCAGTTCGAGGCGAAGACACACCAGACGAGATAGAAGCAGAGAGGTAAGGATATTTAGCGGTCATGCGTTCCAGGAAGCTAGGCTCCCTGCGTACGTCAACAGAGTTTTCAGAGTAACGTATAGGTCGCAGAGAAGATGGCAAATCTAGATTGCGGCGTCCTTCGAAACCAGGCACGTATTGACCAGACAGTTCTGAGCTGCGGGCGAATTCGCTTGTTGACGTAGGACGCCTGTTGGTCTCGAGATTATCCAGATAAGCATGTTGTTGACTGGGAGCAAGAAAGTACGGAGAATCAAATACAACGCCCTCTCGAAGATGCTCAGTGATGGCGCGATCGTGGGTAGGCTCAGAAGCTGGCGAGTGCGAAGATCTTATTTCCACGGGTATATCCTCCGCATATCCCGAGTCTTCGTCGAAAGGCATTGGTTCGAAGTCTGAATATGAGGCGGATCCGTCTGCAAGAGGCTCGTAATATTCCATATAGCCTGGATTCGGACTAGCACGAGACCTCGCACAGACGGAAGATGATGACGCATGAATCCATTCTGGCTGAGAGTGAAAACATTATCAGCCTCCCTTGCGCTCATTCATTGATCAGAGATACTACCTCAATGCCTTCAGGTGTCATCTCACGAGATAGCATATTATGTGGTCGGTGTTCAGACGCATCGTCTGTTTGTTGCTTCTTATCAGCCAGGCCAGCGAAGTCAGGGTGGGCGAGGAGCCTATTGACTTCCGCCCGGAAACAGATGGCTGCAAAAATGATTCAGCTCGCAAAAAAAATCATAATACGTTGAGAGCAGTACGTTCTGTCATGTCTAGTTCCTGGAGAATCTTCGATGAACGACTTGTAGAGCTTCTCGAGCTCGGACTTGAACCCGTCCTTGATGAGGAAGCTTTCTTTGCTGTCTTCGTAGATGCCGATGGAACCTCAATATATGCGGGCAAAGATAATCGGCTGTTATCCTCCATGAAGCTGAAAGTCGATACGGATGATCGTTTAGCATGTGCCAGAGATATTTCGAGACCTCGATCTGAAGAGCCTGGTGGAGGACCTGGTCGGCTGGAAGTTGAAGCTGTATTCAAGGTCTTGCCAAGTCCTTTGGCCAGTATATTGAGCCTTTGCTTGCCAAAGTGACTCTTTTGAAGTTTGCCATCGGTGTCTCTGACGCGTGCTTTCACGGCATTCCTGTTATGTGTGTAATAACATCTTGAGCCTAATGCATACGAAGTGTTCGCGGTCACTCACCTTCGGCCTCCCATATAGTTCGCCCCAGCCATTTCCTTCAATTTCTGAAGTCAGCGAGAATATATTCGTTCAGATATTAGCCGTCGAAAGTAAGTAGCGAATCGAACGTGGAGGTTAGAGATCGAAAGACTTTGCAATCAAGCCAATTGCAAGTTATGATCGACTTCTTGAGAACATCATGGTCATGATGATCCGAGCTCGAGCCTCGGAGCGCCCAGCCAGTCGCACCGACGTCCGAGTCGAGACTCGACATACTTACCCTCAGGCTGTCACTTTCATGACTTCGAATTCACGCCTGATCAGCACTGCAAGATAATTTGGAAGAAATGCATTTTCGGTATGAAGAGAGCCTTGTGGCGTACATCGCGGTCAAAATGTACGCAAAGTCGCCGGAATATCTCCCATAAATACCGTGACGAAGTGAGACGCTCTACTAGTAGTGTATCAATTACAGCCAGTCTTCAGAGTTTCCTCTGTGAGAGATAAAACGGCCAGTGTCTTCGATGGTGAGGCCCTTGAAAATATTCAGCATCAAGGAGATGGACTCCTCAGGAGTGAGTAGGCCACTCCAGTCTGGATACACCTGCTTGAAAGCATTGACAACTCTGTTTCTGGCTTCCACCTCCTCTGGTGTGGCTAGTACCCCGTGGTGTAATCAATGACATTGTTTTTTAATGAGAGACAGATGACACGTACGGTTTTCGGTGGATGTATCCACAATTCCTGGGCTGATTGAAAGGAAGACAATGTTTTCCTTCTTGTACTTCACCGCGTATTTAGCGATAGCTTGCAGCAGAGCCGTCTTAGAGATGGAGTAGGGAGCAGCAACGGTGTTGCCGTCTTTGAGTGTCAAATCCACGGAGCCAGCACCACTGTTAAGTGTGATTACCCTAGCAGAGCCGGAAGCGGCACCGGCAGCGCGAACGAGGGGGAGGAAGGTGTTGATAACCTTGATGACGCCGATGACATTGATCTTGAACTGGGTAGCAGTATTTGAGTATAGCGAAGAGAACTGGAGATTAAGAAGAACGTTTACGTTGTCCAATAAGTCCTGCTCAAGAAGCTCCTTCTCTGATTCCGGGCTGGAAGCCCGTTAGCGTAATATGATGGCGAACAAGGTAAACTGCTTACTATGTATCCAACTCGTACAGCATCCCCCGTTTCTGGGATGCAAGAGCAGCATTGTTGACAAGAGTGTCGAGGGTGCCCCCCGTCAGCTTCTTCACTTCATCCACAATTCCCTGCATGAACAGACATGAGAGATAAGCATTCAAACAGAATGATCGACTTACTTCAAGTGCAGCGAGATTGGTGACATCCGCTTCCAGGATATGGAGATTGTCTCGAGTCTTCTCTAGCTCATGCAGCGCGGGCAAAGAAGTCTTGTGATTGCGGACCACGCCAATAACAATGTTGTCACGGTCTTGGCTCTATAGTCAAGGTGCTATTTGGCTCTTCGCGCATCCCATATAACAGCTTCGAGACTGACCAGCTGTCTGACAAACTCATACTATGAACACCCCAGGTTAGCTACGTCGCATTACAAAGGATAGCGAGGGTTGCTTACCCCAAGACCGCGAGAAGCACCAGTAACGAGCCAGGAAGGCATGAGATGCGACTTATCTATGAGATATTAAGGAAGTGTTTCGCAAGTATTTGCGGTTCAGGCAGAAGCAGGATGAGTGAAGTAAATCGCTGCTGGATCGCTGTTTATATAGCAACGAGTGCCTATCTATTTACGCCATAGCCATACGAAGTTCACTCCAGAAGCTGGATGTTTTCGCTACGCTATATGAGCACCTCCAGTGTATGGCGGATATAGCACATAGCGGCCAAGCACCTCATTGGTCAAAGGTAGCTCCTGGTGATCCGTCAACTGATGGTCCAAATCCCGAGCGTAGGTACTCACATTATTTCCCGCAGATCGGTATATAAGCTTGGGCACGCATTGCTGAAGACCGTTGAGGCCTTGAGGTACCGGCAGGATTCAGCGTGCCCATTGCACACGGATGCGTTGATGGCCGACTACAAGGGGCAGATCAGTAGTATGCTCGCAGTACTCGCACCAAGTATTCATCGCCCATGATGCATGAGTCTTCACACATCATGCAATCATCTGAGACTTGGGGAAGATGACATCATTTATCGCTTTGCTCTTGCATGTGGTGAACCATGCGTTCCAAGTGTATGTATACAAGCCGTGAATGCGTAACACTCACTACAATAAGCATGTTCTACATATGTCCAACGTTTACAACCACTCTTTGTTGCCCTTGTGCGAGATGAAAGCGCCGGTGTCTTTGATTGTGAGGCCGCTGAAGACGTTCAGCATAGCCGAGACCGACTCCTCGGGTGTGATGGGAAGACCATTCCAGTTCGGATAGCCAATCTTGAAGGTCTTCACTACGTTGGAAAAGGCCTGTAGGTCCTCAGGGGTGGCTAAAGTTGCAATGAGGAATAAGATGGATACTTTGCTGAGGGAAATAGTATACGTACGCGGCTTGGTAGAAGTATTCACCAGTCCGGGGCTGATGGAAAGAAAGATGATGTTCTCCTTCTTGTACTTAATCGAATACTTGGCGACGGCCTGCAAGAGCGCAGTCTTGGAGATCGAATAAGGACCACCAAATGTAACCTCACTCTTGACCGTCATTTCGATGTCGCCCAAGCCGCTGTTAAGAGTGAGGACCTTGGCAGAACCAGAGGCGGCGGCAGCGGCGCGGACGAGGGGAAGGAACGCGTTGGTCACTTTGATGACGCCAATAACGTTAACTTTGAACTGTGTGATTCGCGTCAGCCATTCATGAATAATGGAAATGGACAGACGAAACATACGTTATCCAGCAAATCTTGTTCGAGAAGCTCCTTCTCATTGTCTGGGCTGTGCGGTGTTGTTTAGATCGCTGTCTAAGCCACTTAACGACCTGCTTACTAAGAATCCAACTCATACCACGCTCTCGGTTGGGAAGAGAGGGCAGCATTGTTGACCAGATTATCAAGAGTACCGCCGGTGAGCTTCTTTACCTCCTCGGCTGCTTTCTACAGCAAAAGAACTTGAGTCTCAGCGAATTGGCTGTTATGTGTGACTTCTGGACCTACTGCAAGGGCAGCATCGCTAGTAACATCAGCCTCAAGAACGTGGAGGTTCTTGTTTGTCTTCTCGAGCTCGAGTAAAGCGGGCAAAGACGTGCTACGGTTGCGGACCAGTCCAACAACGACGTTCGCAGGATCCTGGCTCTACGAACGAGAAGACAAGCCTTTTCAGTCAGGTGCAATAACGGATATAGTCGTTACTGACAAGTTGCTTCACAAATTCGAACTGTTGCCCATAGCAATATGAGTATTCTGTCAGTTTACTAGTAGTAACAATCGCAAATTACTCACCCCTAAACCGCGCGAGGCACCGGTAACAACCCAAGAAGGCATGGCGAACAGGATATTGTGATAAAAGATGAGGTGTTGGAGTTGGAGGTGTAAAGACTCGCTGTCTCCTACTGCTAATATAAATACTGTTAGCAGACCGATTGCGTACTTGCCTGGGCGTCTTTCTAGTCTCCGATTTCCCTTATTGCTGAGTAAGGTTGCGAACCCTCTAGATCTACAGCTGATTAATCAGGTGCGCTGGTAATGGTAGGCTGGTTATCTATGATTGGTCGAATTAGCCAATAAAGACCAATGGATCGGCAATTGGTGTTCTTGTGCTGCGCTTGCCACGATGTTTATGGTGATCTGTCGTCAGTCCGCCGCGCTGTGGGCTACAGTACGTATGGCGCCATTCAGATTCCTGGGAGTATTTCGTAGGTATAATGACTCACCTCCGGAGCAACATGAATTAGTAGCCCACGTACTGGTCTTGGAAGTAGTGGGGCTTGCCAGCGAGTTCGATTAGAGAGGTAAGGGGACGCGCGGCCTATTTACAGTAAGTAATCTCTGCCGACTTCATTAGTATGGCAGCCCTACTACATTGTGTCCCGAGACACGAGAGCTCATACGTGTGCCGACAGGGACCTACCAGTGCATACCGTACCCGGCAGGCGAGCTCTGTGATCTGACATGTTCGTTCCGGGAAAATACATCACGCGTACGCCAGCGTACGCCACTTCGTATAACAACATCACCGTAGTGGTTTGTATTTTTGTGCTATCCTGAGACCTAATGAACTGTGATACCGCCAGTGTTCAGCATAACTACTAGAAGCACCTAAGAGAGTAGTATGCAGACTCACAAGCCTTGAACGCAGACCTTCAAGCTTCAAGTTCCAGATCACGCGGCACTGTCTTCACACTCCACCACATAACGTTTTCATTGCTCAGGCATTCAGTCTAGACTCATCAGCAAGGACTCTTGAGAGAAAGATTAGTCTCATACCTAAGACCTCCGAGTCAGGCAGCGCCGTGGACGATTTCTTACCGTTTTGGGACGTGTTCATGGCAAAAGAGACCACCGGCGGAACTCTTTCACTCGGCTACATGTGGTAAAATGTCCATTTCAAGTACATGTTCATAATTTGTGACGTATAACACTCACTACATTACGCATGTTCTACATATGGTCAGCGTCTACAACCACTCCTTGTCGCCCTTGTGAGAAATGAAAGCACCGGTATCTTTGATTGTGAGGCCCTTGAAAATTTTCAGCATAGCGGAAACCGACTCTTCAGGCGTGAGGGGGACACCATTCCAGTTCGGATAGCCGATCTGGAAGGTCTTGACCATGGCGGTATAGCCCTGTATATCCTCCGGAGTCGCTAATATTGCAAATGAGGGGATAATACATGGAAGAAGGGGAAAGAATACGTACGTGGCTTTGTAGCAGTGTTCACTACTCCAGGGCTGATGGAAAGGAAGATGATGTTCTCCTTCTTGTACTTGATCGCATACTTGGCGATAGCTTGCAGGAGCGCAGTCTTGGAAATCGAGTAAGGGGCTAGGAAGGTGATCTCACTCTTGATCGTCATATCGACGTCGGCCACGCCGGTATTGAGGGTGAGAACCTTAGCGGAGCCAGACGCGGCAGCAGCGGCGCGAACGAGGGGGAGGAACGCGTTCGTCGCTTTGATCACGCCGACGACGTTGACCTTGAACTTCACACGCCATGTCAGCCATTCTTGAAGAACGTGCAAAGAAAAGACAAACATACGTTATTCAGCAGATCTTGCTCGAGAAGCTCCTTTTCGTTGTCGGGACTATAAGTAGCGGTCAGATGGCCGTCTAAACCAGCTAAAGATGTACTTACTAAGTGTCCAGATCATAACCTGCCCTATCGGGGGAGGCAAGGGCAGCATTGTTAACCAGGTTATCGAGAGTACCGCCCGTGAGCTTCTTTACTTCCTCCACTGCTTTCTATGGTACAAAGACTTAGTATATCGGTTGTTGTATGGACCTCTGTTACCTACCGTGAGGGTATTATCATCAGTAACATCGGCCTCCACAACGTGAACATTCTTGTTTGTCTTCTCGAGCTCGAGTAACGCGGGCAAAGACGTGCTACGATTTCGGACCAGTCCGATGACAACATTCGCCGGGTCTTGGCTCTACAAACGAGATGGTAAGCTTCAAAATGTTATCCTGACAATAGATCGTTGTCACTGACAAGTTGTTTCACAAATTCGAGCTGTTGGACATAGCAATATAAGTATTCCATAGTTTAAGCAGTGACGGTTGCATATTACTCACTCCTAAACCACGCGAGGCACCGGTAACAACCCACGAAGGCATGACAGACGAGATATTGAGATAGAGGATGAGGTGTTACGAATAGGAGATATAAAGGCTTGTTGGATGTGTTGCCTCCACTGCCACTATAAATACTGTTATTAGCAGACCGAATGCGTACTTGCCTGAGCGTCTTTCTTGCCTCCGATATTGCTGAGTAAGGTTGCGAACCTTTGCGAACCTCTAGATTTGAGGCTGATTAATCAGGTACACTGATGGCAGGCTGGTTATCTGGGCCTAGGATTGGTTGAAGATCGGCAAATGGTGTTCTTGCACTGCATTTGCTGTGATGTTTGTGGTGATGTGTCGTCAGTCCACCGCGCTCAGGGCTACGGTACGTATGGTGCTATTCAGATTCCTGGGAGTATTTCGTAGGTATAATGACTCACCAGGCGGAGCGAACATGAACCAGATAGGAGTCCCGCGGCTTGGCAGCGCGATCGATTAGAGTCAAGGGAACATGCAGCTACCTACAGTAAGTAACCGTTGGTATTACGGCCATAGCACATTATGTCCAGAGGCGCGAGAGCTCATCATACGTGTGCCATTGGAGTCTACCGCACCCAACAGGTGAGTGTTGTGACCGTGCTCGTTTGGCACGTTCATTTCGGAAAAAAATGCATTGCGTCTTCGCAGACTTCTGGCAAAGAGAACAGGGCGCCCCCGAAATATGTGTTTGCCAGAGTACAGCGCAGGCGAAAGCGTCTTGGTATAGATACGTAACATATTACTCTGACTGGTTCCTGTTTTCATGCTAAGGAACTGTGTGCTACTGCTGGTATTCAGCATAACTGCCAGAAGCACCGTGACTATAGGAGAGTAGTATAAAGACTCACAATATTCACATCCCTTGAACGCCGATTTCCAAGTTCCAGCTTACGCGACGCAGTCTGCACACTCGGCCATGTAAGTTTTTCGCTACTCATGCGTTGCGTCAAGACTCCTGAACAAGGACTCTTCAGAGAGTAAATGAGTTGAGAACGGTGGTGCCAGTGAGTTGCCGTGGCAGCAGCGAGTAAGGTGAGCCGGCTATTGCCGTGATCGACAATCATCCCTCCGCAACAGTGATTGACTTGACCATGTGGTAATTGGAACAACGGTACATGTAAATGCCTCCCTCGTTGTCTTACCACCACCACGACCACCGTCAGGCAGCCCTGTGTGCCAACTTTCTCTCGGAAGGTACAGGACTAGCTCTGCGTGTACCACTGAAATGTCAGAAGAAGGAGATATTGGCCTGTCCAGTCTCTCCAGGAGGTCAGACTCAACTCGCTCAAGTACAGCTAGCAGGTACAAGACATCTCGACGACCATCAGTTATAACCATCGTTCGGGACGAACAGAAGACTCCGTTGAAATCCCCTTCGAATCCTAACTTGCTCAATGTGTCTCCGAAGATCTCTACGCGAAGACTTTCGCGGTCAAATACCCTTCCACGCCTTTCGCGCTCGGAATCGGTCGCAGAAGGCCCAGAAGATCTGAGCACGTTATCCATGGAGTCAGAGAAGGTGTCTCGTCTAAGGAGGTGGATAATATCTTTGGTCGTCGGTGAGATACAGATGTACGCGTTCTGGAACGCTTAGAATAACCTCATCCCATCAGTCGACTTCGACATTGACTACGGACCTAAGGTTACTGGTGTTTACCCACCACTTGCGCTGACCGCGCAGGAAGAGTCTAACTTGTAATATTCTTTTCATCGTTCTAGAAATATCACTCTGAATATTGCATCCCAGGGCCTTCTCATCATTCCCTGACTCTCCTCAGGCAGAGTCTGGCTCGTACATCCATTCTTTCAGGACACGATGTCCTAGAAGTGTAGCACAGGCTGCTATGGGCGATATCACACCCTCGACAGAGTCGGACGGGTTCTTATACGGCTTCGCGCACTTCACGCAGAGAAGAGATTCAAAGTCAAAGCGTGGTTACCAACAGGTACAACGCTTGTTCTTCTGATCGAGCTATGTCTGACGTTCCTCGTCAGCGATCCTTAGTCATATTGTCACAACACGCCTACCCATCACTCTTCTATTCTATGTCGTCATATTTAGGCCAAGAATTCCTGTTGCATGGTGGCCCGATGTTGGAAGTCGCATGTCACAATATAGCTAACTGGTGAGAATTGAATTACTGAGGCCTGCCATACGCACACTGACCGAGCAAAAGAAGGCCGGATCCACATCCGTCCGCCACCCTAGAATTGGGATTCCTTGGCTATGTTTTCACAACCGACCTACCTGGTTCAACGGATGCGCAACTAGCAAACCCTCTTGAGAAAGGACACGCCAAGCCAGACCCGCACATGCACGTAAGCATACTTTGCAATGATATCTATACTGTTGACTGATAATGCTTTCTCATAGATTGTTGCAAGTTTAGCACCACAGCAGCCACCGATCATCCATGCACTACAGGCCTCCTTATCCCATATATGGTCCATATGGGAATGCTTGATGTTGTGCGAGCCTATACTGGTATTTGGCTCTTCTGCAGCTACAACAAGTCAGCTGGTCTGGTGGCTACGAGGCCTTCTTCATCCAGTAAGTCCCAACCTCCGAGCCATCTCCATGATACTCATATTATAACACTTTAGATACCCCTAGCAGGCGACTTCAGGCCATTTTTCACGATACATGACACAGACCATAATGCGTTAGTCAATACACGCGCACCGCAGGCTGGTCTTCTGCTGGGAGTGACGAACCCTTTCTTCGACCGCGCATGCGCACACTGGCCAAACGTACTTAGCATCGGGTCTTCAGTAAAGTACGTGGGAATGAAGTCATACATCTCAGTCTTTCTGACGACTTAGCAGGAAGAAAGCCGCACAAGGATCAGTCGATATAAGCGTTGGTCCGCCACCAGGATGGACAACGAAGACGCATAAGCGCCACATCAGTAAGGATTCTGCCCTTCTGAAGAGACTTCAGGATTCTTTACATGGAGATGAACGTGCCCGTAAGTGGTGACCCTCTGGGGATGAGGATTTGTACTGACATCTTTCGTAGAACTGGAAGCCTCCGAAGTTTTGAGAGAACATTTCGCGTCCCGTACCACAGCATTCCTCGTACCACTGCAACGATACCTCAACACATTGATACCCACTCACGCCGATCGCTCTACTACACCCTCTCCGACCTCATCATCAGCCACCTTCGCGCCATCAGGTCCAGGACGTAAAACGCTTACTGTTCCACATACAACGGCCGGACACTCATTGGCGGTGCCTACACCCTTCGCACCACCCAGACTCAAGCCATTCAACGAGAATGCGTTCTTCGCGTCGCTGAAAGCCAATGGATCGCCTTTACCTTTCAAAAGCTCTGCCAAACGGAAGGATTTCTACGAGAAATGGCTGAGGACGAGAGCGTTTGGCCTGTGGTTGGCAGCTCAGGAGGAAGTAGTTAATCGAGTACTGTCTGAACCTCCGGCGAGTGCGCTGCTTCCTAGGAGTGCTCGCCTGGGACCTTCGCGCCCTCAGTCGGCACGCCCTGGTTCTCCGACTGGATCAGCATCCTCTGGTTGAGTTGTACAGTACCTATGCGGGACAAGTGCTCGCTGTAATGTAGCCTTGCCCTCTATCAATCTTCTCGTTCTACTAGTAACGCTCTTGTATGGTACTTACAGGTGTCTGCTTGAGTCCTGTATACGCATTCCAGACTAGTACTCTAATTCGACTTTTAGTCGCAAGTAAGGCGTCACAGTAACGAATCGGACGCGTTCCAGGTACGCGTAACGATCGGCGCACACGTGATGGGATAATTGCCTTTTACGGCATCGTGCCGTAGTGTTGCTCACGGTTCAGCTCCTGAGCCACGAGCCGTGTAGCTGAACCGTTTTGGAGCCGAGCTAAGCCGAGCCATAAGTCATCGGCTCTTGCCGGTTCAG
>JAXQKB010000199.1:0-45751 GCA_037042295.1 Irpex sp. Y119-03 | reverse complement strand
GTGTCTAAATCGGGAAATACTAAAAATAAGAAAGATATTCGTGAAATCGGAATTAAAATACCCTGCAACGGTCACACGAACACCACCAGGAATAGAAGCCCGACGAGCACGAGGAGTGGCAATACATTAGGTTCGTCGTCCGAGGCGTACCACGCAATTATGGGGCGTGGGTGTCTGCGATAAAACTTGGAGAACTTGAAGTCGAAGGTGGAACGGAATCGATGGGGTATACGGTCGAATACTGCAGTCATGACGGGCGTGAGTTGAGCTGGTGGTTCAAAACGTGTACGAGTCACAGAAGAGGGGTATATGTACGCACCTGTGTATGAGTCTACGAAGATGCGAGTCTAGATAGGCAGAGGGTTGGTGAGCTAGCTGATGCTGCGAACAAAACATGCCCAGGCACGCGCTTGGAGGTGGAAACGACGTACGGGAGATGTCCGGTTCATGCTGGGTATCATATTTGCGGCATCGCGAGCGTGTGTAAACATGAGTGCGTCTTAGAGGGTCATAACATGGGCGAGGAGACGCAGAGTTGGATTTTGAACGAGGAAGGAGGAGAGAAGCTGGGGTTGCTGCAATGAAAAGTGTGTGGTTACCACGAGGCGAGGCGCTTCTGTGTATATTGACCCTGCCGCAGACGTCACGCTCAGCCAGCATGCTCATTGCCCAATAAGAAATTCGGCGACAAAGTATGTTGTATTTTGCAGGTCGCTGTTGGTCGAATGGCGAACAAGCAAAGTGTAACACGAGTGTAAACAAGAGTGTTAGTCTTGTTTTGTTGTCCCGCCAGGTCCCGCCCTACAGGCCTAGCGATTGACAGGCGCCCGGGCGAGCCTGTGCGAGAACGGCCAATGGTGCCGGCTGCTTTCGCACATCGTTTGACATGGACCCGCTCTCTTAAAATCCTCTCCCATCCCCGAGCCAACCAAGGCTCTTTAGTTACCTCCACGTAGCACGCAGCTCGAGCACGTACACTATGCACTCAACAGCAGCGTCGCGCGCGTCGGCAGTGGCCCGCTCACTGCGTAGGCCACTCGCAACACTCAACAACGCACCACCGGCCGGAAAGAGGTAGCTTTGCTTTGTTATAGAATCCATAGAAACATGTTAACGTCGTCTGTAGTCCTACAGGTACGAGGCGGCAATGTTGCAATTCGCCGAAAGATAGACTCATCTAGTGCACTAGCAATCGTCATGCTGAACATGGGCGGACCGTCTACCGTACGCAAACTCGCTTACCTTGTTTTGACCTCTCTTAACCCTTTACCTCAGGTTCCAGAGACTCACGACTTCCTCAAGAACCTCTTCTCGGATGGAGACCTCATTCCCCTCCCCTTCCAATCGGTGCTCGCCCCATGGATAGCACGCCGGCGAACACCCCAGATCGAGCAGCAATACACAGACATCGGTGGCGGTTCCCCTATCCTCAAGTACACGCGGATACAGGGCGAACGTATGGCTGCTCTGCTCGATGAACTGCACCCGGAGACTGCACCTCACAAAGCGTATGTCGCGTTCCGGTACGCACGACCACTAACGGAGGAGACTGCCAAGGAGCTTAAGCAAGATGGCGTCAAGCGTGCTGTCGCGTTTACTCAGTATCCGCAGTACAGCTGCAGTACGACCGGGAGTAGTCTGAACGAGCTGTACCGAAAGGGCAAGGCAGGAGAGCTAGGCGAAATTGAGTGGAGTGTCATAGATCGGTGGGGAACCCATCCCGGGTTTGTCGAGGTATGTCGGTATAGCTTATGCGAAAGGACCAAAGTTTACATGCATACGATAGGCTATGGCACAGAACATTGAGCGTGCACTCGAAAAATTCCCAGAGGAGACACGACACGAAGTAGTCGTCCTTTTCTCGGCACACTCCCTACCCATGTCAGTGGTTAACCGAGGAGACCCATACGTCTCCGAGGTTGCTGCATCCGTTGCTGCCGTCATGGAAAGACTGAAGCACTCAAATCCGTACCGCTTGGTCTGGCAGTCACAAGTTGGTCCGTCGGCATGGATGGGCATGCAAACGGGCGACGCTATCAAGGGCCTTGCACGGCTAGGTCGCAAAAAAGCAGTGCTCGTACCCATAGCCTTCACCAGCGATCACATCGAGACGTTGTACGAGCTCGATCTGGAGTATGTCAAAGAGGGAAAACACGTCAGTCGCTACCATTGCATTCTCATGCTAAAGTCCTACATGCCAACTCCTCTCCCTTCACACAGCTCGGCATGGACATCCAACGGGCCGAAGCCCTGAACGACTCCCCCGTGTTCATTCGCGCCTTGGCTGATCTCGCTTCGACCCACCTTCGCGATTATGCATCGGGCCGAATTGGCCCTACCAGTCTGCAGCTCGGTCTTCGTTGTCCTGGCTGCACGAACGCGACTTGCGGTTCGCAGAAGAACTGGTTCGCTCGGGGTGGGCGTTAAGATCACTCGAGGCGCTCTCTGGCACGTATGAAGGCGCCTCTCAGCTTGATCCTGTATTTACTGCTCTCAAATATACGGCTTTGCAGTGCGCTCTGTTTCTTGTGCTTAAAGAGGTGCTATGGGTTGGCCCGGTCTCCTCACTTTCACCTATGCCGTTTCTCCCTTCCATTCTCTACTTCTAGGTCGCTGCTCCGCTATTCCCGAAGCGGTTGTAAAAGAAATCTGTTCACCTTATCCGTACAAGCTTATTACCCGTTTTAGAGCGCTACGATACAAATGCGGAAGGTGTCTTGGTTGCTATTTCCACCAGCAACCCGATAATTGGAGGAGAAAAGATGACTCCGTGGACCTGTGTAAGCCCGCTTTTCCTACAAAATTACACTCTGATGTATTATCCAGATACCACGCGGTGTACCACTCTTCGTCGCTGTGACGAGGACTGGCCTCGACTGTGGGTTTTGTATCCAAAGTTGTTGTATGAAGCGTGCGTGGTGGAATCTCCACCCTAGCATGCTGCTTCAGTATCTATCTGGCGAAGGTATGTCCAAGCAAAGGTGTCACTGCAAATGCTACTTACTCCACTCTAGAACCCATCCTTGGAGAACGATGCGCTCGTGAAGTTCAAGTCGTATAAGAGAGAGCATCTTGAAGCAACATAGAACACTCAGTCCTCCAAGATCTCTTATACTCTCTCAAAGGTCGAATCTTCACTGAAAGAATCAAGATACGACATGTCGGACATACCGGATGACTATATTTCACAGTTGCGAGGACTGTAAGTTGTTCTCCTCTGATATTGTATCATGTCTTCCAGTGACACTAAAATACCTGGATAGCGGGATCTCGGGTTTGGTGGACGCAGCCATCGCTTGTGAGGACACATCCAATATCTCTGTTTCAGCTTACCAACGTCGAAAACACATATCAGCATGGTGTCATTACGAGTGGATCATAACCATCGACCAGGAAGTCAACCATATATGGCGCCAGAAGTGGAACATATCGACGTGGACCTTTGCTGTAACGCGGTATACCTCCTTGTTCTTGAACATTCTACAGATAATCCCCAGCGCGAGTCAGATAGTAAGTAAAATTTCCAAGATTAATGTATTCCCATTATTGAATTACGCTGTGTATCTCTTACAGAGGTAGGCGAGGTACTCTACAGATCCATAATCTTTTCAGTAACCGCCGCATGACATAGCTGTGCCTGGAATGTGCAACTACAGGACGTTTTAGCTCTCATTCAATATCTTGCGCTTGCCCGTGAGTATACTATTAAACATCATGCTGTTATGGCCCCTGGATAATCATTGCACTCTCAGTATTCACAGCCCTCCGCACCTGTGCGTTGTATGATCGCAACAAATGCCTGTTTCTGGTCATCTTCCTTCTCTACGCAGTCCCGGCCATTGTCATCATCGTCAGTACAAGCCTCCCGTTAGGATCAAACGATCAGCTTCAGACTCTGAACTGTATCACCACTTTAGGTCATGATGGTTGGGCAGACGGTTGAATGGACAACGATAGTCTCTGTCGATGTATGTGTGGTCACGGTGCCTTTCTCTTCGGCTGAGTATACCGCGTGCGTACTTATTCTCGTTACCTTCCGCGCCCTGTCTTTACTGAACCGTGACACTCAATAGGGGTAGGTTCGGGGTTTCTGGTGCATTTTCTGAAGATACTGATCCATGCCTGAAAGTGTCGTGGAGTGGGTATATTTCTATGATCACTGCGGATCTCATTGCTCTCATACTGAACTGGAGGAAGGCGGCCGGAGCGGCACAAGGTGCTTCTCAAGTCGGCTTCATGCCATTGGCGAACGCTCTCGTCCGAGACGGTGGGTATAATGCTCTCCCAGTCGATCTAAATATCTCATTTTGTAATCATTCATCGTATCCAGGATCTATTCTGTTTCTGTGAGCCTCATATTACTGATTTCAAGCTAAACAGTCTGCAGTAGTGTTTTTTCTAACACGTAAACATGTAGAGGACTCTTGACGGCCAACATCCTCAATATCCTACTCGACAACGTTGTGAGTTTCCCTTGTGAATCCAGGCTATGCATTACTTACTTCGTTATTCAGCCGTTCCTATTCCAGTTCATTGGCGGAAGCACAATCGTACCATCGTATGTATTGACATCAAATTCAGTTTCACTACACGATTACTGACCGCAATGGCCGTTCTTCCGGTCAGGCTGTCGGCCATTATGACGTGCAGGTTTATCTTGAGCCTCAAAGAAGCTGTCGACAGGCCAAGCCAGGATAGTACCATATATATGTCGGCGATTCGCTTCAACGCCTGCGGGAATCCGGGTGAATCTCTGGACCTCGAGAATGAGCCCACCAAACCCCGTGCGGATGGAAATGATTCGCAAGATGTTGTGGAAGAAAGTGATAACGTTGATCGTTCCCGTCACTCCACGCCTGACCTACAAAATCCAACGCTTTTGCACAACTTTAACCTGGAAAATATTACAGAAGTACGCACCCTTCTATAAGGCAACTCCACTAACTGACATCGCAATAATCTCTATTCAAGGAGCCTTGATACCAGTATAGAAGATAGCAGGATGGCAGGGCCAATTGGGCCATAGACATTATCGCAAACAATCATCGTCCTATCAACCCCTTCGACTGTCACGGCAAGGCTCTGCGAGACTTATATGATATTATCTCCTACTCCCAGTTGTCACGTTGCTGCTCTGGTCAAATCTGGCAATGGCCCACTGGGGCAGATCTATTTATACTTAGAGTGCTCGATCGAAGAAACTGTACACCTTATCTGAACAAGTGTACAGCCCGTTTTATAGCGCTACAGCACAAAGACGGCAAGAATTCTGGGTCGTAACTTCCAATAACACCCGATAGCTAAGGGGCTTGAAGGAAAGATGACCCCATAAGTACATATCTGTGAGTCCGCTTTTCCTGAAAGATTATTCCGTGATACATTATGCAGATACCACACGGTATACCACACATCGTTACCGCGATAAGGCACAAATTCGATCATGGTGAGTCTTGTGCGTCTTGTTATATGAAGAGTCGATCTAACGGAATTGACTTCTATTTACTTATTCTCTCTACCATCTGTGATAGAATACACCATACCATGCGGCCCAGGTGTCTATCCAGAGACACGTGTGTCTCAGCAACATCATCATGGAGATTCTACTTGGTTCCATTCTGGGTACCAACTTACGCGAGCGATGCGCTCGTGATGCTCGAGTCCTATAAGAGCAGTCATCTGAGCGGCGAATAGAGCACTCAAATTGGCCACTGCTCTCACATCCTCCAAATCTATCGCCAAATCGACCTTTTCTTCAACGAATCAGGGTCCAGCATGTCAGACATACCGGATGGCTCTATTGCACTTTTGCAAGGATTGTAAGATACCCATTTATATCTCCAGCCATGCCATTTACTAATCTCCAAAACCTCGAATAGCATGATCTCTGGTCTAGTGGATGTGGCCATTGCTTGTACGGAACGACAGCCGCTGTAATCGTTTCAGCTAATCAAGTTCGGCAATTCTTATTAGCATGGTGTTGTTACGAATGGGTCATAACTATTGACCAAGAAGTCAACCATATATGGCTCCAGAAGTGGACACTGTCGACGTGGATCTTTGCTGGAGCTCGATACACTGTCTTGTTGCAGAACCTTCTACAGATCTCTCCAGGCGCGAGTCAGATCGTAAGTGATGTTTTTACGGTCAACTGTCAAATTCCGATAATTCCATTGCTAATTCATGTCGCGTTTCTTACGCAGAGGTATGCGAGCTACTTCCCAGCCTCAAAGTATCTTGAGTAATCGCCGCACATAGCTGTGTCTGGTATGTGCAACTACAAAACGTTATGTCCCTCATTCAATATCTTGCATTTGCCTGTAAGTTATCAATCACCCCACTCCTACGGTCCTTGGATGATCACCGTTCTCTCAGTGTTCACAGCACTCAGAACCTGTGCGTTGTATGACCGTAATAAATACGTATTTCTGGCTATCTTTCTTCTCGCTATGGTCCCAGTCATCGTCGGTATGGTAAGCATCAATTAACGGAACCCAAGCGGTCACATCTTCTGAATACTACGATGAATCTAGGTCCTGATGGTCGGGCTGACAGTTGAATGGGCCCAAATAGTTTCCGTCGATGTGTGTTTCATTACGGTGCCTTTTTCTCCGACTGCGTATACAGCGTGCGTCCTCTCATTTCCCCTTCCTCTACTTACACTCTTACTAAGCTGTAATGACCAACAGACGTAGGTTTGCTATTTTGGTATGCATTTTGGAGATACTGATTGGTGTCTGAAAGTATCCTGGAATATATATATCGCTGTGATAATTGCGGATGTCATTGCTCTAGCATTGAACTGGTGGAAAGCGGTAGGAGTGGTATTATATTCTTCTCAAATCGGTGCCAGAATGCCATTAACGAAGGTTCTCGTCCGAGACGGTGAGTGTGATTATCCCACATTCTGTCGTATTATTTCATTGTACTAACTCATATCGACGTCCAGGATCTATCTTGTTCCTGTGAGTCTCAACTGGATAAGTTGGTGTGGTGCCTTTTTTAATGTATCCCCACAGAGTACTTTTGATCGCCAACATCCTCAATATCCTAATCGACAATATTGTGAGTTTTTCCTGTCATGCAGCCCCATGTCATCTACCTAATACATCGTTTCCCCAGTCATTCCTATTCCGGTTCATTGGTGGAAGCACAATCGTACCATCGTAGGCATTAGCATCACGTTCAGTCTCGTGATATGATTGCTCACTGTAATGCCCGATCTTTATGTTAGATTGTCGGCCATCATGATGTGCAAGTTCATCTTGAACCTCCGGAAGGTTATTGATAGACCAAGACAGGACAGCACCGTCCATACATCAGTGATCCACTTCAACACTGATAGGGTATTCGGGAACCTGGGCGAGCCTCTGGATCTTGAGGATGAACCCACAGAACCTCCAGTGGAAGACGGTGACTGGCAAATCATCGTGGAACAAACTGGTGATGTCGAACTCTCCAGTTACTTCACACCTACCAGTGACGGTCAGATTTTATCGTCTTCCTGTATTCCAGACATGGTGGAGGTGAGTGATCCTTGCTGAGCTTGATTCATCCGTTGCGTCATTTAAATTGACTGACCATAGCAATATGTTAGGAGTCTCGTTCTACAACTCAAGAATAACTAGAATAAGATGCAATAACCGCAGAGCGTGGGTCGAATAACAAATTCAACCTACTTAATCCACTAAACGTTCTCACAGATCGTAAACTTGAAGCGGGGAGATGAGATAGCGATCACGTGACATATCTGTTATAGGTGGCACTTGTACCGTGTTACTAGATTGGTAGGGATCGTCGTTTACCCGCACTCAACGCCGTGACAGAATAATTCTCTGGATCTTGTTATCGCTGAAGTCGTGTGTGTACAAGACGAATACGTTTAACTATTTATCTGATTGCCGAATAATTCTATTGGGAACAATAGCAAAGTCGTCGTATGCAACACATGTCTAGGCTTCGGTCACTGGTGAAAGCGTGGATACATGTAGACCGATTCGCGCGATATTAGGTCCAAAAAGAACCTGTGACCAGTCCCGTGGTGAGAGTTTCTGTGTTATCCGCCCACAACACTTCCAACAGACGCCCTGCACTCCCATCGCTGTACCTGCCTCTATCGCTGCACAACTTGCATCCACCATCCATCCGACGCAACACCTATCGCGTCCACCTACCGGAATCATGGCCACCTCAGATCCCAAGGACGGAGATACGATACGATTCTGTAAACCATTCGACGAAGATGACGCAGATCTAATCATCCGTTCGAGCGATAACGTATACTTTCGCGTCCACAAGCTCATCCTTCGGAAAGCCTCCATAGTCTTTGATGGCATGGTCATAATTCCCACTGACGACGAACAACCCGTAGTACAAACTGTCTCTTTGGAAGAGAACGGTGTCACAATCTCAGGGTTTCTCCACCTCTGCTATCCCTTCGGTGGCAGCCCGGAGGCTGGCAGCTTAGACGCAGTCAGTACTCTCCTCGACGTATGCGACAAATACCAGGCGCATGGACTAGCAGAGAAACTAGGACGAGCAGAGTTGACGAAGTTTGTGGACGAGGATCCGTTGCGCGTCTACGTCCTAGCGTGTCGCGCGAGCATTCTAGAGGTGACACAGCGAGCAGCTTATGGCTGTCTGACGTTACCGCTAGAGACAATCGTGAGTTCTACAGTACCGGAACTCAGGCAATTGTCTGCGTCTGTGTACAGAAGTCTACTCGTTTATTACACCAAATGCCGTCGGACGGCCGCGAGCCTCCTCGTTTCTGGCAATATCCCATGGGTCGAGTCCGCTTCCGAATATTGCTGGTTTGCGGAGGATGGACATAATGATTGTCCAACCAGTAACATGGTATATCACTATTTGGAAGAGGGGATATGGAAAGCAGCGACAACAAGAGAATGGTGGTGCAACATAATGGCTCCGGCAGAAGATTATCTCTTATACCAAGCTCCTCCACTTTCCCCACGTCTAGGGAAGAGAATCCCCATCCCTACACCGCGCCGCTTTCAATGCAAGTACTGCAAGGAGCGCTATGATAGAGATATGCGCCACTTCTTTACATGCCTAGAAGCAGAGATGAGCAAGCGGGTTAAAAACGTGAGTGCCGATTTATGGCCCGGGTTCAGTTCAACTCGGAACGCTGACCTGAGGTTCGTAAACTTGCAGGTCGAGTTCAAATTTGTCACTTAGTAAAGCTGTGTTTTAAAAAAGGTGTATTGTTAGTAGGCTCATCTCGTTTAACCAGTGGTATCTTGCTCTATGAAATGTGTCGAGTTGATACTATCGATTCAGGCTCGGAGCTGCTTACGGACTACGCTATCAATGTAGCCAGAGAAGAGAGAAGAAATATATAGAGCTACGTGCAGAATTGCGGTAATTTTTTTCCTTGCTGTCTATGCCTTTTTGTAGAAGCAGTATCAACCGACATCCTCTTGCCTCGCCGGAGTTTAAACCACAACGACTGCCTATTTTGTACATACACTGTGACGTAGTTCCCGAGCTCGCGCGTCTCTCATCTTGATCGTTGTTGTACTACCTCGAACACTCTAACTTGAACCACAAGGAAACAGCTTCTGTCGTCTCATGACCACATTCAAGTATTGCTTAATCACAGCCACATCACTCTCATCGAGCAGAAAGGATGCTTTATCCTACTAAACGGGAGAGTCGCTGCTCTTGACTTGAAGATGCTTCTGAACATACAGTACTATTCGGATCTCACGCGGTGTGTCAGGTGCTGTAAGACTCAAGATAAACTTCGATGATGAGTATTGACTATGATATTGTATGCAGATTCTACCAAATGCAACTGAGCCCCATCTATTGATCTTATTCCAGCTCTGATGGAATCTCTGTGCCATGCGAGATGCCAGGGGGTGCTCACTCAATGCAAGGTGTACATGCATCATGAGATGGGGTGTGGCAGGAGTGTTGTTGATGTGAGCTGCTTATCCTCCGCTTGTTAGCCGAGCGATAGCCTGAGCTCTCATGAACTCAACCATATAAGAACTTGAAGGCACCTGTACTGATCATCCTTCCTCTCTTTTCCCCAACCTACGGTCGCCTTTTTCGCTTCCAAAAGACATACTTGGGCCAGAAGATGTCGAGCTTGTGGGGCTTGTCGAATGATCACATTAACTTGGTATTGAAAGGCTAGTAAGTCTCCATTCTTTTGTCATAATGCACTGGCATGACGTCTACCTACCACGCATTATCGAGTCTGGGCGGTCCCAACATGATCTGTCACCAAGTGGACGTGGCCATCACCGGTGAGCAGGCTCACTCCTTACTGTAATCTTTGTCACATCACCTAAGTTCGCCATTAATTAATATTAATTATCAGCATGGTGCTGCTATGAGTGGATCGTAACGTTTGACAAGGAAATGAACCATATATGGCTCCAGAAGTGGAGCGTGTCGACGTGGATCTTTGCTGGTGCTCGCTACACCATCTTGCTGGTGAATCTCCTCCAGATATTGCCCATTTCCAGTCCGCTGGTAAGTGTGTTACCTTTATCGTTAGCTCGAGTTACTAATCTTCTTGACATACGTACACCCTGCTCAGAGGTAGGTGTGCTACTACTGATCATTCTAACGACTTGTGGAGTAATCATCGGGATATAGCTTCGCTCGGATGCAGCAGCTACAATCCTTTTCTCTCATAATCCAAAATTCTGCATTTGCCTGTGAGTTAATCAATCGCACTACTGCCCATATACCTCCCGGTTAACTGCCACACTCTCAGTATTCACAGCGCTACGAACTTGCGCGTTATATGATCGTAACAAATGCATCTTCCTCTCTGTGTTCCTTCCCGCCATGGCCCGAACTCTCTTCGACACAGTTAGTACTCATTTTCAACCGACATTCATTCTTTAGCGTACAATATTTCTAATCCGGATAAATCTAGGTCGTGATTCTCAGTCACGCATCTCTCGCAGATGCAGAAAGTACGCTGGATGCATGTTCCATTAACATGTCTCTTTCTATGGTGGCGTACGAAGGGTGCCCTTTCTAGCTCTCGCCTCTGATACCGTGCTATACTGACACGCCTTGTTCGGTTTGATAGGTGTAAGTAGGTGATTTATTGAGCGTTCCAAGAACTGATTATCAGTCAAAAGTCTCGTGGAGCACATATATATTGTTGATCGCCTCAGATGCTCTCGCTCTCGTGTTAACTTGGAGAAAGGCAATCGGGATCTCAAAAGATGCTTCTAAACTCGATGCGGGTATATCATTAAGCAAGGTACTCGTTCGAGATGGTAAGTGTTGTTTTTTCGAACCTGCTGAAGCACATCGTTTCATTAACTCGACACTATGATATCTATCAGGTTCTTTCCTATTCGTGTGAGTTGTGGGATCTGTTGGAATAAGCTGCAGCATCTCTCACCAGACACGTATACCTCTAGTGGGCTTTTAATGTGCAACATACTCAATATTGCAATCGACAGCCTTGTGAGTTACTTCATTCAAACACTACCGTTCATGTCTAACTTCTTTCTCCAGTCATGCGGTTTCATGTTCACTGGCGGTAGCACCATTCCAGCAACGTACGTATTACTAGCAGTCTATGTCTCGCCATACTGATGGCCATTCCTCTGGCCAGGTTGTCGGCTGTCATGACGTGCCGATTTATTTCGAATCTAAAGCAAGCCACCGACGGATCGAATGGGGACAGTACAGTCCGTATAATGTCGCTGGTCCAGTTCAACGCGGACAAGCTCTTTGGAAATTTGGGAGAATCTTTGGATTCTAGCGACGAGGATCCCGAAGTCTTAGCGGAATACAATACTAGCGCACAGCCTGTCGCGGAAAGCATCCAGAGGTAAGTACTTTCTACTAGGCCTGCTCACCTGCTCTCAAGCACGACTGACTGAACATTTTCAACAACTATGACAGGAGCCGCGTGTTAGTACCGCGTAAGAAATTCCCGCTTCAATCGAACTCGAACAGTTCTCCGCTCCGCCATATCCTCTTGATTATTTATTGCGATTTTATGCTCTATGATATGCCTTCCCGACTTTCTCGGATCGTCACTCACCACGACGTCGACGGCGATAAGTGTGAGTACCTACAAACGATTGCTCCCTGTCACCCTTTAACAGAACGTCCAAGCCTAATCTCTCGCTCGAGTCGATCGACGTTCGACACCCTGGCATTATTGACGACTCAGACGACTCACCACCATGGCCACCACACCACCTTTGACGTCGACTGATCAATGTTTTGATCTCCCTGAATAAATGTCAATCTGTCGACGACGTTCTGTCATGCTGTCGTTACGTCGAGGGTGGAGGCGTGTCGATCATTGGATCGTTGTGCTTTTTCACGAGGATCGCGTAGGTGGTGGTTCCAACATCCGGATCATAGGCATGTTTCGTTGGGAATATGGTTAGCATTTTATTATTATTCCTGGGATAGTTTGAGTCTGGCATACATAGTTCTCCGTCAAACCTGCACCAGAACACGACCTTGACCTTTTCTCATGCTAAGATCTGTAAAACGACCGTTGCGGTACCTAAGTATCATGGCCAACTGTGACCGGCTGACTCTCCACTTGTCATCAGCCCGGCCACGACGTTCGGTGCAACGATGACCGAGTATGATCGCCTTGCACGCCCCTTGGGTTTCCGAGGGGATCAAATTGTGTGATAGACGTGCGCATGTGGATGTAATTTGGTGAAAGTCGGTGTTGGTAGCAACCCTGCTATTCATTTGACAGGCCTAATGGTGCTCTACTCTCTAAGGTTAGAGCTGAGTCGTTTGAACTCGCTACTACACCGTGACGTTTCGTTATACAGTAAGTGCTTCCGATAAGCTGAAGGTTGCAGACAGGACAGGGACTGCCCTGGGAATAGAGTTTTGATCGAAGAGCGACGATTACTGGATCTGGACAGATCAGATGCGATCACATCTCGGGTGAGCCATGCCCGTGGCTTCTGCAACGGGCGCCTGTGTTGCTACAGCGAAGACAACCATCTTCTTGCCAGGGCTGTGAAGTCAAAATTGCCTCGACGCCACTGCAGCTATGAGACACATGTGCGAGAGTACTTGCTCACGGATACCCACAATTTGTGGTGCGTGTCTCACTGGTGCAGGCGTGCGAACGGATCGACTGAGCCAGGGTCAAACACAGATCAGGACACTGCATTGGATTGCGAGCGAGGTCGAGGTCGCAGGCGAAACAGGACTGGAGGTGGGAGGAGGAGTGAGGAGATGGTCCGGGCCAATGAGGGAGGGGCATCGAGAAAGAAGCACTGCCACAAATGGGAGGGGTGACGTTGATTCGAATCTGTCACCTACAGTTTGATCTCATCTCCTGCTCGGTCCACTCTATATCTCATCCACCGCCCTCTGATGCGCGACCTCCTCCCCCATTGCCAGCCTCGTCGTTGTCTGTGCACGACCGCGACACCGTCGCATGCGTCGTTGACCCGTATCCCGCCCCCCGACGTCGGTGTCGAGAAAGACCAGAAGTCCTAATCTGTGCGTGTCGTTCCATCAAGTCAACGATCGGTCAAGAAGCCTACTCCTCACTGATCTCTCACAGACACGAACGCAGAGAGACATCTGACCGTATCCTTTGACGACTCCCTCAGCCCCATCTTGCCCGGCAGCGACGCCTCCAACGTCCTTCCCTCCTCTCCTTCCGCCACCATCTCATGGATACCCCATCCCCCAACAGGCCGCAATGCTCGAGGATCATCACCGCATCGCCCCTCGCGTCGCCCTCGTCAAACCCAGAGGCTGCGTTCTCATCCCGAGACACCCTCGTGCACAACTTTGAGATCGCACTGCGTCGTCAGGGGCCGCTGTCTGCGTGCGGGAAGATGGCAAAGCCCATCTTGCCCACCATACACTCTCCCGACTTGCCACCGCGAATCGCCGGGTCGTCGCTACCGAGAGACTTTGAGACGGAGGAGAGCAGAGCACTTGGAGCACAGTCGCGAAAGACGTCTACGTACGTTACAACTCGCTCTTGATCCATTGCAACTTTACTGATCCATGCGGTGTGTCTACCAGCCCATCTCTAACAGCCTCCACTTCGTCCCCCTTCTCCGCCTCGAGCCCACACACCCCCTCCCACGAATCCTACACCTACACTTCGTCAACATACACCTCCCCGGTCCTCACCACCCGTCGTTCGCCCATCACACGAAGCCGCTCGGGTTCACACGCCTCGACATCATACACATACTCTATATCCACCTCTCCTACAATCCACACCGCCCTCGCCCTCCCCATAGGCCAGAAAGTACCCAAGTGGCGCGAGGCCATGGGGTACTCCCTATCTCAATCGACGTACTTTGACGAGATGGAAGAGACGGAAGCGGATCAGATCTCTAGTACGTACCACTTTACCTGTCATTCTCTTTGACACCTTGAGCTTCCTTCATTGCGTGCCATCCCACGATCGAACCGCATGCACCCCCGCGCTCATAACCAATATCATGATATCGAACCCCGTTACTAATTCGTCTTTCTTCATTCATTCATTGTCGTCACAGGTACAGACTACTACCGCTCTCGCCAGCCGAGCACATCAACATCATCACCGCCTCGAGCAGACAGACGTGCACCCGTCGGGCCTCGTCCGATGCTCAGAACGCCCCCGCGGAGCTCACTGGCTGTCTCCACGCTCTCATCCTCGACGCTCACTGTCGGACGCAGAACACTGAGAGGTTCAGAGAGCGATGTCGTGGGACTGGGTTTGGGTTTTGATTGTGATCCTGGTACGTGCGCGTCTCTTTTTGTTTGCTATGCATTGTATTAGGCAGAAGTGGCGGGTACTAATCATTAATCATTACTTTGCCTCTCTCAGTCCAGGAACCCGAACCCGAACCGGAACAACACCCTCCACACCCATCTACTTCTTCATCTACATCTCCCGAGCCGCAGTCACACCACACGCTCAGAGCAGGCGGCACGAAGACCAAGAAAATGCGCGCTTACAGAGAGAGGAGGAAAGCCATCGACTTTGGGTCGCAGAGCCAGCTGTCGGTGGACGCGCTCAGCATTAGCCTTGTGTCGTCGCCTTCGGAGTCGTCTCCGTCTCCTCGTTCGGGGAGCGGGAGTGGGAGCAGTGATGAATTGGAGATGTATCAGCTGCGGGAAGATGGCCCGGGTGGCTCTCCCAGCGGTTCGGAGGGACAAGAATTGGTCGTCAGAGCCTCGGGAGGAGAAGGAGGAGATGGGGAGGAAGATGGGGAGTGGACGCGTGGACCGACGACGGCGCAGATCGACAAGGTTATGAGGGAGGTGGAGGAGGAGCTCTTTTCGTATCGGTCGAGTTATCATGAGGAGGGTGGGTGGAGGATTAGTGCTTCTGCTTCGGGGAGTGAGCGGTCGCTGTATAGCGTGCACAAGCACCCCCACCACTATGAAGAGGATGAAGACGAAGAGGAAGCGGATAAATTGGAAGAAGTGGAGGCTGGTACTGCTGATGCTGCACGGGACGAGGATGCTCATGCTGGTGGTGCGGTTCAGCCGACACGCACCTCGGTGGATTCGGTATCCTCGGAGGTGTACACCGTCCCGCCGTATCCGAACTCGCCGCCGCACTATCAGACTCAGTTCCCTCATCTTGCGAGCAACGTTAATGGTGATGGTGGATCGATGGCTATGAACACGAACATCAATGTTAGTTCGACTACGACAACCATCTCTGCGACGACGACTACCGCTACTGCGACGCAGACGGCTACCACGACCACGACGCAGACAGCAACTACGACGCCAACGCCGTTGAGGACGCACCTCCCTGAACGACACCCCGCTCATCCCGTCAGTCCCAAGTCGCCAATCGCCCTGCCGACCTTGACCGTGCTCATACCCGGACGCGAGCCCTCTACCACCACCACCTCTTCCTCTGCTCATCCTCATCCACCACCTTCTCTACCTCTACCGCCTCTACCCCCTTCAGCGGTGACAACACGATCCCCTTCAGCGGTGACAACACGCTCACATTCGCCCCCCTCTCACCCTCCGCCTACACATCCCCTTCCGGCACTCCCTCAACCTCAGCGGTCTCCTGTCTCTGCAGTCCGGTTAGAGATGCCACCGTCGTCATTATACGAGAATGATAACAACAATGTGGACGAACCGCTGGAGAACGTGACGACTGAGTCGTACGGCGGTGAACGCTCTGCGTTCGATTCGGACTCTGACGAGGACGGATCGACGTCTGGGCGGCATCGTCGGTTCGGCAGTAAGTTCTTCGGTGGTGGCAGCGGTCACGGTAATAGTGGTCATGGTCATAGCGCAGGGGGGAGTGGGAGTGGGAACAGTCTGAGTATTGGGATGGGGAGGTTGAGGAAGGCGATTCGGAGTTCGGTGTCGATGGAGGGTGTTGGTGGGGGTTTGAGGAAGGGGAGATTGTCGTTTGTGGGGTCTAGTGCTGGTCCGGCTGCGTCGGCTTCTACTCCTGCTCTTCCGTCGACTACCACTACGACTACTGCCACGACTACTGTCACGGTAGAGAGGAGCGTGACTGACTCGCCTGAGAGTATGACCTCGTTACGGGCACGCCAGATCACGTCTTCCTCCTCCGGGTTCAGCGTGCCCATGGGCATGGGCAACTTTTCATACTCGCGGAACGGCCAATGCCCACCGACGACGGACCAAGGGACCTCGTTGTCTCCTATACCTGCCACCCCGCTCGATACGATACCGCCGACGTCGTTGGAAGAGGAACTCAGCAAGGTTGATTGGAAGGAGCGGAGGAAGACTGCGAGGTCTTTGGACCATGTGGACGTACAAGAGGAGGAGGAGGGAGAAGAGAGCGAGTTGCCGACGCCTGTCACTCCTGCTGTTGAGCGTACGAAGTCGTTCATAGCGGCACTTGCGAGGTTACCGAACTCTCCGCTGACGGTGACTATCCCTGCCGTTCCGAGTATCCCTAGGATGCTACCTCCGCCGCCCACGTTACTTCCCAAGCACCCACGACTTTCATCCCTCCCTTCCCCACCAATGGCACTACCTATGCATCCACGACTTTCCTCCCTCCCTTCCCATTTCACACCGCCCACACCAGCATCGTCTCACCCTGATTCTGCAACTACACCACGCCCGCCGTTCGACCTACCCCTCCCACCACCACCCCAAGAATTTTTCCGACGTCCATCCGTACAAGCCCAAGTCGACCTCCTCGTTCTCAAAGCCAGTGGATCCGCACCACCAGACTTGCCCCTCCCGCCTACACCCGCTGCGCCGATGAAACTGTCTGCGGAAGCACTGCAGAAGCAGACGGAGCTTGAGAGGCTGGATATCGATAAGTGGAGGGCGCAGGTGCTTGCGGAGGCGGAGGCTGAACGGGCGATTGAGGAGGAGAGGGAGAAGGAGGAAGAGAGGGCGAGGGTGCAGGCGAGGATTCGAGTTGAGCAGGAGGAGTTGGAGCAGGTTTTGGCTGTGGAGGATAGGGAACGGGAGAGGGTAAGAGAGAGGAATGGACAGAGAGATGGGAAGGGAGGGGAGTATATGAATCGGCTGACTGTGGTTGATCCGGAGGAGAGTATGGTCAAGCTGGAGATGAGCATGGCGAAGTTGGAGGCATACGCGCCGGCTCCTGTCCAGAAGGAGGAAGTCAAAGGAGCCAGTGAAACTGTGCAAGTCATTCCGATCGACGTATCCAGGGAATCTTCCATCCTCTCTCTGTCTCCACGACCTCCTCCGAATACGCCCAACACGCCCAACTCAGTTTCCACATCCAGGACATCCTCTAAGCCTCACCACGAGACCGCGTCAAAACCCGCCGTTCCGCCGAAAGACTCAACTTTCGTCAAGAGAATCAGACCAAGACAAGCCAAAAGCTCAGCTCCGCCTACGTCTTGGATGCCTGAGGGCCCAACTCCATCGTCATCTTCTACATTAGGAGGGCTCGCGCTTCCAAAGTTTGACTTTGAGGCACCAGACCATAAAGTGCTTGACATTCGGGGCTTAGGTCTGCGCGCCGAAAGCCGGCTGGGATTCCGGCCTACCGTCGAGGACGTGCCAGAGGTACCGCCTGACGCTCCTACTCAAGAGCAACAGAACGACGAAGAACTCGACCACGAACCTGTCCTCCTCGTTCCCCTCCGTCGCCGTCCTTCGTGCCTTCCGGACCTCCGCACGAACGCCTCGCTAGTGTCCATCGATGACACTGGGATTTCCTCGTCTTATTCTACGATCTCTGCAGGCACTGCAGCGGAGGCGCAGCGCGCGAAGAGTCTGAAGCTTAAAGATACGAAGCTCAAGGTTCGCAAGCTGTTTGGGCGGATCGCGGAACGCACGGAGTCGATACGCGAAAAGGTGCCTCAGGTTGCGTTGCAGAATCCGTTTGGCCATGGGACGCAAGCCAAGTTTATGTGATTGCATCATACTCCTCCCCCTTGTCACTCGTCACTTCTTTTTACACTTATATTTTGGTTGGCCGGCCAGTCTTTCTTTCCATTTGTTGTTTTGCATGTTATGATAGTCTTTCTTTCTTGTTGTCTTCTCAGGTCTGGGACTCGTAATTTCACATCTCTCTTTACTTTGTTGTTTTGTCCATACATACCAGCACTCTCGCATATCATCATCTGTGTTGTTGACCGGCGCCCTCGAACCACGTTTTTATTCCATATCATGATTAATTGTTATCTATCATCGTGACGGACTCTCATATAGGCCTTCGAATTACATAACTAAACGTAGTAACGTTGTACAATCTTCGCCGCTCAGGTGCAGATTACGTAGAACTCTCACTGGACTGTACTTATGTATATTGTTGAAAGTTCTGCTCATTGATGGTAATGATGGCCAGTGAGAAATGGACTTTCTTATCTTGAACCATTGTTTGCCTATTACGGCGGATAGTAGCTTGAATATTCGATGCCAGTGGCACTAGTGACACGGCATAGATGAGAGAAGCACGACGTGCACTTTAAGTATCACTCTCTAAAGTCCGAGTTCAGTTGTTCCTGGATACGCTGCACCGCCCAGACAGAAGAAAGAGATTGCAGGGCAACCATCTTTGTGTAGCATCCCATCATCTTCATTGACCAAGTCCCAGTCACACGTGCGTTATCGACCGTCGAGATGCTACAACCACTTGGAGATTCCCTGGCACCAGATCATATCAAGGATTCTCCTGGAATTGGAAGGCATTGTCATTTGCCAAGATTCGAGTCAAGTACCAGTTCAAGTTGGCCCGCGAGCTCATTTGTTCAGACTGGATCTGCTGCTATCCCAAAATAGCATTTTAAAGCTTTGTGGCGTGGGCGCTTAAAATCCATAGCGGGTGAACTTCTATTCGACTCGGAATCTCGAAGTGCACTGATGATCTCAACAAGTCTCTCCCGTCCCGTCCCTTTCTTTTCAGTTGAGCGTATGTATGACGCAGCTTGCTGGTGTTGGCAGTGCTTACTCCGGCAGAGTCTGCTTACCTTTAGCACCATCAGAATGCCACGGTAACCACCCTCACCAACGTGAATTTTGCATAACAGCTCCTTGGGCCACTGACAGCTATCATCACCAGTACCAGCAACTTGAATAGGAAGCTCGGCATGGTACCAACGTGCTCTTGAATACCATTCTGTAGTATTGGGCCCAGGGCATAATCTGCCCCGGAGGCAATGCACTCGGCAACAATCGCAATAAGCTACGCCGCATTGGGTCCGTATAGATTATTACTTATTGATCTGTGATGGACGCCTTGCGTGTCGAGTATTCACGGGTCGATAATACGAATATAGGGCCCTTAACGCCTCCAAATGCTGTACATAGGCTTGCTCCCTCAACCGTCTCATGAGCTTCCGCTGAAGTACTGCGATAGTGCGCACCGATCGCTGCTCTCGAATGACTACGCTCATCAAGCTGGAGGATTCTTCACTGGAATCGGCAAGTAATGTCTCGACCCAAGATGTCAAGAACGCGGACCTCGTCGCAGCGGATGACCGGAAGGCAGTGGACTCTTCGTTGGCCTCCTTGAGATGGAACTATTGGCTTGGACTCACTATGCACATTTTCCTTGTGCTTATCCATGTCGCTCTGATTGCTGTATTGTATGCTGGTCATCTGGAAAACCGCATCAGTGTTCCTCTGGGAAGGCCGGCGAATATAGCGTCAGTGGTCATCGTCGTTGTGACGCAAGTAGTCAATCAGGTACGCCTGTACGCTACTTCGGCGGTCTTTTACCTCATGCTATAATATCACCTATCAGGTGTTCCTCGTCGGGTTGGTACTCATCGTGCAGCAGCTTGCTCTCCGGCGTACCCTGCACAAACGACAGACACTGACCGCCGTACATGACCAATACAATGCGTGGACCGGGTTTGGGGCGGCATGCAGCACGTTACTCAAGCAGTATTATCTGCCTGCTTCCGTCTGGTCGGTAGTGGCTGTGACAGGGTATCTGCTGGCCGTGTCTGTGTTGCATATCACAGTGCCCGCCACGTTCTCGCTTGCGACTTTCAACAAGTCCATCTCCGGATTTGCGAGCATTAAACAGAACACTCCAGATGTCAGCGAAGTCTCTATACGGTAAGCTTGAGGCGTCATATACGTAGAACCGACCGGTTCTAACGCCTCCTATCCAACGTTGTTTCTCTAGCGAAAACTTCGACGAGGCGGCGTCTTTTCTACCAATGATGGGTACGCTATCACATACGAACACCACAGTCGGTCTCCTCGGAAATATGATATACGACACGGTCGGTTCTGCAGAGGAGAATGTATGGCCATACCGCAGGCTGCCAATTTACACAGACGTACAAGTTTCAGCAACCACCTTTCACGTCGATTGTGGACTCGTCGACAACGGACTGGTCAAGCAGAACGGGACTGGTACCGACAGGATATGGAACATTACCTCTGATATCATGGGCCAAAACCCCAATGATCCAGCTTTCTTTGGACAAGGGCCCAGGAATGCGCCGATCAAGTGGTTAGGTAAGGAATGCTTGACGTCGAGAATCGTGTATACGGCAACACTCTGACGTTTATGTCATGCTATCACAGCTCCATATCTTATCCGTTTCTTGCCTCTCAACGTCGAAGATACCAACCAAGCCAGTGCTGTTGGCCGGACAGCTCTCTTTTACGCCTCTGTTAACATCACCGACGACCAGGGTAGAAATGGTACCCAAATTGACCTAGATCCTCCGATGCAACGTTCGTATACTTACACTGTATTTCAATGGCACCGATTGATGGGTTTACATCTAGTCAGAGACTACGAACTTATACAGAGTGTACCATTCAATTCTTGGAAACCTACTGTCTTCGCCTGCAACATGCGAACGGAGAGGAGAAACGTCACAATAGATGCCCAGAGTGGGAATGTGTCTCAGTCAAATGATCTCACTAGGTCCGTAAGGACGACATGGCAGCAGTGGGAGCAACCTGAAATAAGCAACGACACTCTCGCACTAATCGTAAGCAAAATTCGGTTCAGTGTTAATCGAGAAACCCGTACAATCTCACGTCTTCCAGTGGGGATCGATCTTCAACATCAACTCTCGCAGTAATCTTCCTGCCACAATGTGTCATCTCCCGTGGCAATGGCTACCTAGCAACCTAACATGCCAGTACGATGAGTATCTGACTATACCTGAGAAGTGAGTCGCTCTCGCCATATCCTACAAACTTTCGGCTGCTAATTTCCGACGGTCTTGCAGGTTCCTCAATGATCGACTGGATATACGACTGGCAACCCAGTTCACATATGAGCCGAAGCGCAGTGTGGCACTTAGCGATCTTGAAATAGCACTGGAGGATATGACAGCCGCTATCTACTGGAGTGGTATGTTGCTCCATATTGTTGTTTTGTCATCGCCAGCTCACAGACAGCTTCTCAATGAAAGCTGCTAATTACGTCCCGAATAGCCACAGTCTGGACGGAAACAACTTCTACACAAACTTTTTCACCCATTCAATCACAGTTCAGGTGTTTAATCCTGCCGCACAGCTCAATGTGAGTTCCATGGGTGCATTTATCAACTTCGTGATGCTCCTGTTGACACAAAACATTCTCAAGTTGAACAGCACGCCGGTTCGTGATTTGACTAATTATCTGCGCTATACCTCAATGACCCCTTGCATTAGCTTGTCGTAGGGTTTTGTGCATCAATCCTACTATTGGCCATTTTCCTCTTGATCATACGCTCACCGGAAAATCACGCCACTCTTCATGCAGAAATGACCATGACCGGACTCCTCCAGCTGGTCTGGCTACTCGGACGCGGCAGTTCGGCGCAAGACAAGGTTTCAGAAGTTGAGTTTCCGTCAACTGAGAACCTTCGTAAGGCAGCGAAATTTGAAGTGTCCCTCGATACGCTCGTGAGACGAGATGGTTTCGGTGTACGAAATCGATCAGGAAGTCGTGGAAGCGAGGAAGACTTGGAATCAGCAGGGTTGCAACATAATAGAATCAGTATCTGACGCAACAAGGATATCATCTCACATGCAATGCAGACGGAGCACTTACGAACTCAAGATCGCTGCCTAGACGTTCCCAGTGACAAACATATCCCAGTTGATCATGCGCAGGTATCTACTGTTCCTTCATCCCGTTGTTCTTACACGTATCCCTCCACCATGGAAATCATGTTTGGGCATGATTGTGGCCTTCCGTGATTGATAAGCATGTTACAGGAGTATAAGATGAAGCAACGTAAAGTACCTCTCTTGCTGCTCAAGCTCTCCTTCTCTCTCCATCAAGCTTCCAAGTTTACTGGTGAAATAGCCTACAGGTACTTTACGCTTGTCGAGCACTGCATAGAGCTTTGATGTCCTCCGAGTCTATTGCGGAGCTGCAACAAGAGTATGTCCTCCTACTTGTGTTCTAATGTGCCATTATTCATCAAGCTGCCCAGCCTCGTAGCTGGCTATATCAATCAATCCGCCGAAGGCAAGTATCACTTCAAATTTTCTTGGATTGCCAAGTTCTTAGTGTCTTGTGGTGGCTTCCCTGCTAGCTTTCTTTTTGTTTGATTGTATAATCACCCTATCCCAGGAAGTAACTGTAATATGGCGACGAAAGTGGACTGCGATAACTTGGTTGTATCTGCTCACTCGCTATAGTACAGTTTTGGACCAGATTGACCTCCTTATTCCGGGATGGGATCTCGTGGTAAGCCGCGTGTAACAGCTTCTGGCACTGAATAGGAGTTGATATATGCTTTACAATAGAGGTGCGCCCTTTGAAAAATCCATTGCATAGAGGGTCTTAGATTGGGTACAGCTGCAAAGTTGGTTTGTACATTGATATAGCTCTTCAATTGATGCAATATCTATGCTTTGCATGTGAGTGTTACGATATTATGTCGCAAGTGCTTATGCTATGATCATAATTCGATTGACCTGCAAACCATCGACCCAGGGTTCTCCTCACTGCGAGTCTATGCACTGTTGGATGGAAAATATGCCATAGCTGGCATAGTCTTCTTGTTGAACCTTGTGCCCTTCGCTACGAATATGGTGAGTGTCACAATTTCACAGGAATATTTTTGAAAAAACATACACAGGTTCAAGTTAAACTTCGTAACCAGCACTGTATACGAAGACTTTGAGACCTGCGAGCTCCTTCCGGGCCCGTCAAGCTTTGACATACTCTTACCGTAAGTTTCGATCGCAATGATTGAACTATCCTTCATATAAACTTATCACTAGCTTTACAGAGGTGAGACCACTCACCTCTACTGTGGTGATATCTGGATTTATACGCAAGGCTTGACAGTATCACTGGTTACCCGTCTTTCCGTCATTGTCGGCGATGTTCTGGTCTTGGCGGTCACCTGGAGGAAGACGTATCTGGCATATCGAGAAGCGCGTCGACTAAGAATCAGGGCTCCTGTTACAACAATGCTCTTTCGTGATGGTGCGATCAACGAACTGTGTAATGCTTCCTGTTTACTAACAGTGAGGTTCACAGGGACGATCTACTTTCTGTACGTCTTTCTGATACTACTATAGCCCGTATTTCGGTACAGTCGTCATAAAACGCTCATAACTATATTAGCATCCTTTTCATTCTCAATACCCTTGAAATGATTGAGGGCGCTGTTGTGAGTTTTCTGTTTGCACTGTTTGCAATATATGTCAAAAGCGACTTATCACTGTGACTGCCTCGTTACAGCCAGTTTTGTACACACTGGCTATTGTCGAGCCATTTTTTGATATGTCAGTGATAGTGATCCTTCTGCCAGCATTCTCATTGACCCACTGACGGAATACAACTGCAGCTCACAAGCCATGATTGTATACCACTTCATCTTGAACCTCCGTCAAATTGAACCCTCGGATAGCTACTCAGGCGAGACAGGCAGCCAGTCGCTCAGCCTGCGTTTTGTCGGGAATATGGGTCAGCCGTTGCAGTCTGTCGGAGAGGGTGAGGGCGATGACAACAACAACAACAACAACAACAACGACGACGACGCAGAAGAAGACGCTCCTGCATTCGAAGCTACCCCTGCGGAGGCCGATGTCTTCTTGGGGCCAAACTTCAACGCCACTCGGTCAGCTGCTAGTGAAGGTCAGGAGGCGGACGAACAACACCCCGGACACAGGTGCTGGGCCGATCTTGGGTGGCAGGGGGTCAGTACATATCCTTGACACCCCAAGTTTCGTGATAATATGGACACTAACCTCTGATTAGGACCCCAGATCATCTATCGATGTTTAAGCACTTACACACGGGCCACAACGTTGAGCTGAGCTAAGCATATATAGCAACGACGTCGCGAAGAGACGCACAGTTAAATGATACCGTACTTACCGTACTTCTGTTTCTATGATACCATCGGTCTTGACTCATAAAACGTTTCTCGATATGTCTGAGTATTCCGTTCCTTTTCTTAATTTCTGCAGATACACCGAGATTCATTTTCGTGCCATTGCTCTTCGAATTTTATTCCATATTCTCGTTGTAATAGAATCAAATCTCGCACACCTCTTCCTAAACGACGTGAAGCCTTCCGAGTCAGGCTTGCGTCAATGCTTAGAGATCTTTGGATTTGTTCAAAACACCTAGTAAAGTGAAAACACCAGGGACCTCGCTATGCGGTAGCATCTCCAAGTGCCTCTGCTGGGAGCTGGTCTATTCGAGGCAGGAGTCGTTAGCAGATGGTCACCGACTCGGACACTCTCGTAGGGCGCACTAGCACTGGTTTACGAAGTCGGTCAGGAAATGAAAGCGAAGACGATTCGGAAACGACGGCATTGGAAAAAGCCTAATAGATTAGGGACCTAACGTGACAATTAGTGTTGCGTAAGAAACCTCCCTGTAACTTACGGTAAGTAAAGTTTACTTTATTTACACGGTAAATTACATATCTTACATTGTCCGCCGATCGACCCTGTAAATAAAGGTAAGAAAAGGGCATGGCATGTGGCTACTGCTTGCCCTGCACAGACATAATATCTTGTGCACTCGGGCAGCTTCTTGCCCGTACTATGAATCGTAAGACCATACATGGCGGAAGCAAGCAAATCACGACCAGAATCGAGAGACTTCAGGCTCGGGCATTGAGCGCTAAAATATTTACTTACTTTACTTACTTTGTTTACTGTTACTTACTGTAAGCTCCTCGGCGGCACCAGCGCTCCGAGAGAGGGTAAGAAACGTAACTTACCCCTTTACTTACCGCACGAAGGCGGCCAATTATTTACTTACTTACCTTACACCCATCAGGAATTTCTTACGCAACACTAGTGACAATGGTCCTCCTCTGGCGTTGCTCATTGATCTCGAAGGCAGTCACCTGCCTGCACAATTGCTTCAGCATGTAAGTGACTGCCCGTTGATCTCGTTATTCATATGACATGGGAGTATATACCACTTTATGCCGCTTGAAATATATCACCGTTTTATCTCGGCTCAAGTTGCATGCTCAGGTTGTACATCACATGCCAGAAAGAAAAATGAGGCCTTCATCCCAAGGGACTCTTCGCTCTCGATCTCAGTTTGACCTAGTAAAACGAATCCCACTGAACGATAGAAGTCGACCTTCGGGAGAGTAAGATGAGGTGTTCTTGTGTACGCAAGACGAATGGACGCACCGGCCCAGCCATAACCGTGAGCCTTCGCTCTCTATTGTTCGTTCCTCGGGATGCCTAAGGGTGAGCAATGAGCCAAAAAATCACGTTGTACAAAAACACAAGTCTGCGTACTTCTTTCTGAACCACTTGAATCAGAACGGTGCCGATACCCCGACCCTTAAATTTATTCGACACTCCCAGTAGGTGAAGACACCACGAATCTCGCTGTGCAGTAGCATCTCCGAGAGCTTCTGCAGCGAACTGATCAATGCGTGGGAGGAACTGGAGACCGATGGTCAGAATTAATTGTTTAAACGCGCACATGTAGTGACTCTAAGTATAAGAACGTACGTGATCTACCCACCAGTGTGCCATGCCGGGGCAATTGGCCCTCAGCACAGACAGAAATCGGTCAAAGAACACTTTCTGCCTTTCTACCAGGGAGCTGATGACATGATCCTTGTGAGTCGTGGTCAAATTAGCACGACAATCCAGCGCACATACGACTTCAGAACTTCTTCACCCGGCCCAAACCAGACTGCCGCTCCCACAATCTCTCCCGTCGTAGTTTCGGCAACATACACCCTTCCTGCTACTATTCCACATTCAATTTGCCATCGTCCCAGTTCCGGGGAATATCTGTTTTCCCCAGCGAGAAATGATGGAGCTATGTAGAATATGCAGATCAGATATCTATGAACACTTGGAAGAGTAAAGAGTCAGCACCATCTGGCGGCAGCTCATTACATCCAAATGCGTCAGTAATGACTGCGTTCGCTCCTGCGATATCACTTTCTGCGATATCATGGGTCCCTATAAGATCAGATACGTAGTTGCTCTCGGTTCAAATGGCAGCGTACCAGCACAATCCTTGGTAAGGAGACGAATAGTGAATGAATGTGATGTTTCCTCCGCCATGATCGTAATAGTCGTGCTGTGTAAGGGGAAGATGCTGGCTTATATCCGGCCGTATATGTAGCCCTAGTCAACATGATACGATAAGCATTAGTGCAACGAGATGATATCGGGGTTCGGAACGCCCATTTCCTTCAGCGGCGGTGGCCCTCGGGCGGTGACATCGTGACACCGCCGCCAGTTGACGAGCCGTGTGTTGCACCTACATTGTTTCGAGCGCATACTGTACTCGCCAATCGCCAAATCGGCTTACTTAACGATGGTAGTTTAAAGTGAAGCTAGTCGCCAAAAACGTTGGGTTCAGCCTACCACTTTGTGAGCCAGTTCCTTGTCTGAGGGCCGAATCGCACTTGACGTTCATGACTTCGAAGCTTACGTGGCTGGTCAATTTCGGGTCCATTGGTTCCTACAGTCAGAATACAGCCTATACTACAGGGATCAACGCATAATCAACACAAACCCAACACCGACCAAACAAGAAACTCACCTAATAAGTTACCGAAATAAATTACACCCCTCACCCAACTAGCTCCAAATCCGAGTCACCAAACCAAAACCCCCTTACTCCTCTCATCAACCAACACAAACCTCGCACCCCTCAACAACCGCCACCTCACCGTCTCCTCGCCCACCATGCACTCATACCGCCACGCATGCAGCAAATCACGCATCTTCGGCGCGTACGGCGCGTCGACGTATACTTTGAAGAAGTCTATGTCGCGGAGTCGTGCGCTATGCGTCCGTTGTGAAGGTTTGATCGTCGTGGAATTCACTCTCGCAGAAGAAGAAGATCCCGCATAACACGAACTAGCACAATGAAAAGACAACGCAACAGGCCCCATCTGTCCCGCCTCCCTTACATCAACGAGGAACCGCCAGAACGCCCTCAACGCGTCTCCTGTCCAGGTGGTCGCTCCGGGCGAGTCTTGGTGTGCGACATTTGACGTAGGTCCGCTTGGGAGGTCTATTACTTTCATGCTTGTGGTTGAACTGGAGGTGGTATGAGAGGTGAGGGAAGAGGAAGTGTCTAGGACTGAAGCGGCTGTACAATCAGAGAACGGCGGTGTCCCACGTACGGGTACAATCCACGCACACCGCGCGTAGCTATCTTTAAACAGCTTAGCGATGCTTTCTGGCGTATGCGACGATGAAGGAAGTATCTGAGGAGTGTTGAGCGCCGTGTAAGCCTTTGGGTTTGCTTCTTCCGGAAGTTTGAGTGCTTTAGTTGCGGGACTCGCTGGCGGGCTAGGAATTGTGTATAGATGCGGCTGAATAACAGACATTATCAGCTCGATACACCAGATGTGGAAGAAATGAGTGAGATTTACCCCTGGGATCAAGTCGTATAACGCCCCAGACTCGAGTCGACGTCTCTTACGAGGCGGACTGACGGTACCCTCTTCAACCCTCTGAATATGTGCAGACGCTCCCCGTGCATCAGGCGAGCGAGAACGCTTGGAGGATGCGCCTGCGCTCGACGAACCCGTCGAACCTTGCCGCTGAAGGGATGGGACTTGAAGGGCCTCTTGTGGATGTTCTTGCGTAGGAGTCTTCCCTCCATCTCCATCCTCGACAGGCAAACTCTTCCCCGAAGAACCGTACAGCTGCTCGTCCGTCGACATCCTCGTCAGCGGTTTCTGTTCACCACCCACTGGCTGCGGGGGAACGACAGCGTCAACGTCCATCCCACCACCGTCATGATCAGCAGCCAGCGACGTTCCTCCGCATTGGTTCCCGTACAGCTCGAGACTCTCACTCCCGTTCCACGTCTCCCTTGGCTGTGCGCCTTCTCCAGTGCGGATTTGTACGCTCTCTGAGGTTCCTACGTCCACTGGGTTGCGTGTGGCAGATTGTTCCTGTTCTGCGTGTTCTTCCAGCCCTGACACAGACCCTGCTCTCATCTCCACTCGTACGTGAGACTGAGATGGCTGGTGTAGCCCCGGCACACGCCAAACCTCCTCGCCGCTTTGACCTAGTAGACCCTCATCTCGACCTCCATTCGTTCCAACACCAGAACCAGCACCACCAGAACCCACGACATCCCCAACCAACCCACTCGTTGTAAAGTCCAATATCGGCGAAGACGACGTCACGTCCCTCATTCCTTCCACCCCTTCACCATCGCCAGCACCGCCATCTTGCTTTCCCTCTTCAGGCCTAGGTTTGTTCAGAATGTGGACGTTAGAAGGGAACTTCCATCGTGGGCCCACAGTATCACCGACGGGCCGAGCATTCAAGTTGGGGCGCGCGCTGGTACCGATAATGCTAGTCGTGAAGTCTTGTATCGGCGACGAACCACGATCTGCTGATGCCTCTTCTCCCTCTTCTCTTGCTGGGTCGATGGATAGCAAGTGCGGCGGTGGCGCTCTAGTCCCAAAGCCTGGTATCTGTCCCACAGAATCACCAACAGGTTGAGCGTTCGGGCGTGCGCTGACAATGCTAGTGGTGAAGTCCTGTATAGGCGAGGAACTACGCCTTGACTCATCTCTCTCTTCTTTCTCTCCCTCTTCTCTCGCTGTGTCAATCTGCGGTGGCGCCCTAGTACCAAAGCCCGGTATCTCACCCAACTCACTCTCGATCGGATCGCTAGTATGCGTATCGTCCCGGGTAAAAGGAGCATTAAAGTTAAAGTAGGGTTGCGACGAGCGAGGTTGACCAGGCGGTGGAGGCGTCGCACTAGAATAGTTATACGCTACAGACGCAAATACGATATGCGCGGGATGCACCCTGGTCGCAACACCAGGCTGGTCGTTGTACGCAGACGGCTGCGACGCCGCATTCTCATCACCCTCCTGGCTGGCACTCGGAGCCTCCAACGACAAACTCCCCATCTCCGGCAGCGGCAAATACGCCTCCGGTTGCCCCTGCTGTTGCATCTGAAAGTCCTCACGACTCGGGTCATACAGCCGAGGATATTGCGAGTTGTACGTGTATTGTTCGAGTTGTGAGCGAGGAATGGAGGGCGTGGGTTCGCGGTTGGGTCCGCTGTAGCTGTAGATGGGGGAGCCGAGGGATTCGGGGTTGTGCGTGGGGGTGGGTGGGTGTTGGGAGGAGAAGGATGGGGTTGCGTGGTGGCGGTGTTGGGATTGTACCTGGGAATGAGGTTGGGAGGGATGTGGGAGAGATGAGTGGTGTGCGTTGGCGTTGAAGCTGAAGCTGAAGGACGGTGGTGGTGTGGATTGTGGTAGGGTGTTGGTGGTGCGAGGTGCTTGGGCTGGTGGAGGTAGTGAGAAGGATATGTTCTCGCTTTGACTCCGCCCTTTGGGAGAGGAAGCAGCGGCGCTTTGGGAGAGAGAATGTTTACTAGCAGGTTGAGAGCCAGTGAAGAAATGCGAGTCCCTCTGGGATGCGTTGCCAGGGAACGAGGGAGGATGCATTGAGGGTGTATCTTGTTGAGACCAGCCGTCTGGTGGAGTGAATGCAGAGTGGTTTCGCATGGACTCTTCCCAGCGGACGTGGGACCCTTCGCCTGAGGCTGCAGACGTCGTCTCCGGACCTTCTGTGATCGGCTGTTGTACGATAGCAGGTGATACCTCCTCAGATGCATCACTTGCGGTTAGAGAGGGAACTTGCTGTAAAATCGACTCGGCTTGCTTGAGGATTAGTGATATGTCCAAGGAGGAAAGGCCGGTGCCATTGTTCTGGACAGGTGTCGACTGCGCCTCTGGCTGGTGTTGCTGGAAGAAGAGAGAGTAGTCGTCAGTTGTGAGCTGTGGGTCTCCCTGCTCTTGGGATGAATTGTCGATGTCTGCAAAGCTATTTGAGTCGTGATTGAATTCCTCCAGGTCTTCCAATACGATGACCTCTTCACTGTCGACTGCCTTGGACGTGTCAAAGTCGAGTAACACCTCGTCTCTAAACGCAAGGTCTACGATCGGTGGATTCAACGCGTAGGTGTACGCGTTGTTGGTTCGTTCTAAGGCACCATGTGTTAATTAGTTTTAAGCTCAAACGTGAAGACGACGCACGGAAGCAAACGAGCTGGACGTCGGACGGCGGGGCCACGGTGACCCATCCTGATTGGGCGCACGCATGTTTAAGCACCTGTTTACCCTGATTAAGGATGTCGCGGTCATCGTGGCCGCCGTCGAGCTCGTCGTTTGTGAAGTGTTTGACGATGAGGGACATGCGCAACTCGAGCAGTCTCTGACGTGCCCCTGTGTGAGAGCCCCGGACCGGGATGCCGTTGTGTGCCGAGCGAATGGGGAGAGGGCTCTTTATCTGTGTCCTCACTGAGCGTGTGGCACAAGTACTGTAATCAGCCAGCGCAGTCACAGCCCAGCGACGTATATATACCACACCGCACCGCACCAGTCGCACCCAATCCCCCGCTCGTCGTCCACCATGGGAGCATCTCAGTCCAAGTCCCCCGCCACCGTCGCCGCCGCCGCCCCCGAGCTCAACGAGAAGCGCATCAGCGCCGACTTCGCCAAGCTCGCCATCTCGTCCTCGAAGCCCGCTTCAGCAGACGGCAGCATCTCCTCCACCCACTTCAACTCATGGGAGGAGGAGATTGCCAGCAAGCCCCAGGTCGAGCTCGCCCGCACCATCCTCAACCACACTGACCTCCACTCCGCACTCAAGTCGCGCAAGGCGGTCGTCGCTGACTCACACGTCTTCAACCACGAGCTCAAGTTCAAGACTGGGCCTATCACGAACCAGAAGAGCAGTGGCCGCTGCTGGCTGTTCGCCACCACCAATGTTCTGAGATACAACATCATGAAGAAGTTCAACCTCGACGACTTCCAGCTCTCTCAGGTATGTCAAGTCATTCTCAGCGCCGTGGGGATTGCGCACCCATAACGGTTCGCACCATGTGGTGTTCACTTATCATGGCTATCTCCCCCCAGGCGTACCTCTTCTTCTTCGACAAGCTCAACAAGTCGAACTACTACCTTGAACTGTCTATCCAACACTCCGACCTTCCCATAGACGACCGTCTTATCACTCACCTCGCTGGTGACCTCATCAGCGACGGTGGCCAATGGGACATGGTCGTCAACTTGCTCGAGGTGCGTCCTTTCCTTCCTAACACCTCATCCCCACACTCATACTCCCGCTAATCCGTTCCCAGACCTACGGCGTAGTCCCCCAATCCGTCTACCCCGAATCCTACCACTCCTCCGCTTCGAGCCCGCTGAACACCCTCCTCAAGACCAAACTCCGCGAACACGCCCTCGTCCTGCGCAACCTCGCCAACTCCCTCCGCGCCTCCTCTGGCTCCTCGCAGCTCACCGAGTCGCACATCCAGGCTCTCCGCGCCAAGAAGGAGGAACTCCTCAAGGAGGTGTATACTATCCAGAGCGCTATTCTTGGTGTCCCGCTGTTGGGAAACGATGCGAAGTTTGTGTGGGAGTTTTATGATAAGGATGGGAAGGCTGGGCGGTGGGAGGGTACGCCTAAGGAGCTGTATGAGATTGCCAAGGGCGACTACTCGGTAAGCGGACTTCCACTACGCTGAGGTATAGACTTGCACTAACCCTACGAATGGCCAGCCCGCAGACTCCTTCTCGCTGATCAACGACCCCCGTAACGAATACGGCAAGCTCTACACCGTCGACAAACTCGGCAACCTATGGGGTGGCCGTCCCGTTCTCTGTACGCCTAACCATTCCGCCTTCTCGTATTCTCACATATGCTAACACCCTACGTTAGACGTCAACACGCAGATCGACGACCTCAAGGCAGCCGTCGTCAAGCAGATCAAGGCCGGCCAGCCTGTCTTCTTCGGCTGCGACGTCGGCCAGTTCTCAGAGCGCGACGCGGGCATCATGGATACTGCTCTCTTCGACTACGAGGTTCGTCTCTCCCTCTCTCCCCTCTACCTCTCCCCTTCCCCTCCCTCCCTCTCTCCCCTCCTCTCTCTCCCTACCGTCCACATGCTAACCATACACTTATAACTAGACCCCCTTCGACATAACCCTAAACCTAACAAAAGCCGACCGCCTGCGCGTCGGCGAGTCCGCCATGACACACGCCATGGTCATCTCCGGCGTGCACCTCGACGCGTCTGGCAAGCCTGTGCGGTACAAGGTGGAGAACTCGTGGGGCGATGCGGCGGGGAATAAGGGGTATTATCTTATGACGGATGCTTGGTTTGAGCAGTACGTGTTTTCTTTGCTTTGATGGGTGTATGGGGTGGTGTAATGTGGCTGTATGCTGATGATGTGGGGGTAGGTTCGTGTATCAGGTTGTTATCCCTAAGGCGCTCGCACCCAAGGAGCTTGTTAAGGTGTATGAGAGTGACGAGAGGGTTGTCCTTCCCGCTTGGGACCCCATGGTAAGCCCTATCATTGCTGCTATTCTTCATGCGAACGGCGATGTTGACGTATGCATGTTTGTCAGGGTGCTTTGGCTTAAACCGACGGTGGATTCTTGGGATTTCATTTGGACTGTCGTTGCTTGTATATGCTTTGTGCTGTGTATATTATACTATCGAGAATTGGCATCTCAGTTGTTTTGCTGTCAAACACGTTGGGAGGTAGAATATATATAGATATAAGTTACTGGCTACTACGGTAAGCTTGAGGTAGAGAGCAGGAATGACATAGAGCACAGCACACAGCGTCCGAAGCACTACCTACAACCCATTCTCAGCAAACCCCATCCTCCCCCCTCCAACATCCCAAACACTATAATAATGCTTCAGCAGACTCGCACCAAGAATCCAATTCTCCTCCATCGCATTAATAACCGTCTGGCACATCCCCTCGTCGCCCGGGAACTGACCCAGGCTCAGCTCGCTGGTGGGCACCACGAGCGGGAGTGTCCGGCCGTTTTGCGCGCGGAAGAAGAACTGGATTTCGGCGCCAGAAGAGGAGTTTGAGGTGAGGGAGGGGAGGAGGGAGCAGGGGAGGGCGTAGGTGCCTGGGATTGGGGTGTAGGGTTTTATGTGGGGGGATATTTGGGCGTAGATTGCCTGCGTTAGGGGTTGCTGTTAGATGAGCGGACGGATCTATGGGGTAGAGAAAGAGGGGGAGACGGACCTCTGCGTCTTCCTTGGGTAAGACGACGTTACTCGTCCCGCTGTCGATCACGAAGATCCGGTCCTTGGAAGGTGCGGACGTCGACTTGTTGTTCACGCTGAACCCGAGGTTCTTGAGCTGCCAGAAAGGGTACTCGGGGTATGGTGATGGGACGGTTGATACGTATGTCAGGTCGCCTAGGCAGTGAAGGGGGTTAGAGTTAGAGGTTGGATCGAATTGCGACGATGGGAAGGGGGAGAGGAAGTACCTTTGAATTTGGAGTGGTCGATGCCGCCGAGCGTCAGCTCCGCGTCACCCACCGACTGAGGCGTGAGGTAGAAGCTGAATAAAGAGGGGAGGCCTTGCGCTTCAAGACCAGCGAAGAGACCTCTCGCCTTCGCTCCCATCCCTATACCATCCCATGCCCATCAACACCCGCCGTCTCCCATAGACTAAACAACAGAACGTACCTTGAATACCGCTATTAGGATCATCAGCCCACTCCTTCGTCTGATTCACAATCAAATAAAACTCCACATCCGGTACAGACACGCCTCCCACAGCCACCGTATCACTAGAGTTGCGAACTTGGAGAGACCAGTTGGAGCCTTGGACGGGGTCGATACCGATGCCTGTGCCGAAGTTGAGGGTTGTTTCGTTTATGCGGTCGATGAAGGTTGAGCTTTTGGAGGGGTCGAATTGGATTTGGTTGGCGCATGCTGCGCCGCATTTTGTACCTGTGAGATGGATTGGATGTGTTAGTAGAGGAGAAAGGGGTGGGAGAGAGAAGGCATGGCGCACTGGAGATCTCGAGGTCGAAGCTGCCGGTGTCGAATACGACGTTTATGGTTTGTGGGGGTGTTCCAACTGCACGTGAAAGTTTCTGATCAGGATCAAGCCGAATCAAACGTGTAGATAAAGCTTTCCTACCTGTGATATTACCAATCCACCTGCAATCCGCATAAGCAAATGTATGAACAGACAAGAAATGTAACAGTCAGTGCTTACTGAAGATCCGTTCTATTGAAATAATCCGTCAAGGGAACATCGATAGCAGACAGCGACCTCTTCAGAGACGACGGACGAGCAGCCTGTCGAGCGTATACAGGTATCCGCTGTGGTCCTGAACGAGGAGCTACAGCTGCCCCGTAGGCAGAAGTGGCGATGACTAGGGAGACAAATGCAGAAGTGAGCATCATGATGAGTAAAGAGTGGGAATTTGCAATGAGTAGGTGGTGAGTTCGAAGTGGCGCATGGCTACTTATATGTGAACTGAGGGATATCTATGTTAGTGTGAAGCGACATCTCGTTGCTTCTACTCGATCACAAGCGCCATAGCCTATTCGATCCCGCACTCGGCAATGATCGAGGCAACAGTGGTCAGACTCGAAATTGCTAGGCCGAACTACGTTGCGGGTTGTAGGTTGTAAGAATAAATAAAGGGAAAGTCCGCTACCTACTTCGAGTTTAAGATTGAGTAAGACACCGAGGAGAAGGGGATGCTTGTTCTGTTCCAAGTGAATCGACTACGGTTGCCTATTTTGGAGCGATCAAGGTTTGTGGCGTTAGTGGCGCCTACCTAAATTACACTATGACCACAACTCTGGTAGGATTAGTGTGACGGAGTCGGTGAAGCACGCAGCACTCACTTTATATCATTAATCGACATATTGAAGTATTACAGCTAGAATTTCAGAATAAGATTCAATGGGGTGTAGTAGATGCGGTGTGTTCGTCGTTACGCTACAGTATCCAAACTTCACTGTGTCACTTAATAAGTATGTGACGGCCAATTTGTAAGGATGTATACGTACTTTCTACAGCAGTTGGCCTGCAGTCACTACCAGGAGTTACTGAACCTACTATCCAGGTCAATGACAGAAAGCGATGAGAGTCATATTCAAGTGCAATTTAAACTCCGATTTCTCAGCGCGGCGTTGATCCAGCGCTAACTGACTCACTTGCGAGCTCAACCGCCCATCTGAGTCTTCCAAGTTTCTTCCTCTCCAATCGGACTCGGAATATCGAATCTTCAAGTTCTCAAGGCAGAAATTACCAAGCAAAATGCGCACAACAACACTTTGTCCGACATGGGCAGTGTTCTCCGGAGGTACTTAGCCCGGAGGCGGACATGACTAGGACGGCGGGACCGCAGCTCGATGGCGGGGTTCGCAGTCATTCACGGAGGTTATGATTGGCTACCGGGTCCGAGACCGTGGTAGAATCAGATGGATCGGTGGGTCGTGGATCTTGTTGGCCACGTTCAACGTTCTTTTTTACCTTTTGTGGCTGCCCAATATTACTGCCGATCATGCCGGTCAGTCCCAGGGCCCTAAATTCTGGTTACATCTAACGAATCTGAAGTAAGACATTTTCTATTTTGATAGCCACTCTGTAACTAATATTTGTTACAGGCTTATAGACACGATATGGAAGGAGGCCTACGACCTTATGTAGGCAATCTGCAAATATGAAATTCAGGTCGTCAACCAACCACACACCCAGAGCGTGGCCATCGGCGTCTTTGTAGATGATCCCCCGAGGGAGGTATAAAGTCTGCCAGCTGTCTGTCAGTCTCTTCATCCGCCTCATCCCCGAGTTCACCAACGTCCTCATCTTCATCCTCTCACCTCACTTCGCTCCAAAGCTTTCCCAAGTTCTCCACAACAGTATTTATGCCAGCTCCACAGTTCTTCAGGGACTCGTTCGTTGGCCAGGCTATCTACTTCGCTTCTGGACGCAAGTTCCTGCGTTACCCAGAGGAACGGCCTGGCTATGTCCTTCCTGCTCGCTATACCAAGGAGCACGTGCTAGCCTCGGAAACCTCGACCACTTACGGCTTGCTCCCCGCTGTCACCTCCAAGGGAGAGGATAAAGAAAGTGAACCTCCACCTGCACTGAAGGGCGTGGAGGCAGCGACCACGCTGCCTCCCGACGAAAGTGTTTTAGCACGAGAATACCTTCACCCCCACGGAGATGCTGAGAAGGGCACGCTCACCCACATTGGCCAGCACAACGACGCCGAATTGGTTGACTGGGATGGCCCTGACGATCCGGAGTCTCCCCTCAACGTATGTTCTCTGTTCTTCTATTTTATCGCCGCTCGTTGACTCATATATGTCCAGTGGCCTCAATGGAAGAAGACCTTCTTCACTGCCCAGATATTCCTGCTCACTGTCGCTATTTACATGGGCGGTGCTATCTACGGCGCAGGTACTGCTGACTTGGCACAAAAGTTCGGCGTCTCGGAGGTCGCAGCTACCGTGGGCATCACGACGTTTGTTCTTGGATACGCCTTCGGTCCTGTGAGTACCTTTGCCTAGACACGCCACCATCTATTCATCAAGCTCCTAGATGGTGTTATCCCCGATAAGTGAGCTGGCCTACGTAGGGCGTATGCCCATCTATATCATAACCCTTGCCCTCTTCATAATCGTTCAAGTTCCTACCGCCCTCACGACAAATTTCGGTGTTGTGATATTTCTCAGATTCCTCGCTGGATTCATCGGTTCCCCCGTTCTCGCCACCGGGGGCGCTTCCCTGGCTGACGTTTATAAACCAGAAGACTGTGCTTCTATCATGGGCTTGTGGGGAGTGGTTGGCACTGGTGGACCTTCGCTGGGGCCGCTACTCGGCGGATTTGCAGCTCAGGCCAAGGGCTGGATATGGACCATATGGATTTTGATGTGGGCAGCCGGCCTGGCATTTATCATACTGGTCTTCTTCCTCCCGGAGACCAGCTCACAAACGTACGCTTCAAATACTGTCCGTCGGAATTTCTATCGTGCTGACAACTGGATGATTCCCGCAGCTTGTTGTACCGCCGTGCGGATCGCCTCAGACGCCTAACAGGAAACCAAAACCTACGTTCACAGGCGGAACGAGATGGTCAGCACATCTCAGTGGGCGATTTGGCTATGACCTGCCTCGTGCGGCCTATCATCCTCAGTTCTCGCGAGCCTATCGTCATCGCTTGGAACTTGTACTGTTCCCTACTCTATGGTATGTAGTCAGACCAAACCTACTGCACCACAAGCCTAATAAATGATTCAGCGATCTTGTACTGCTGGATCGAATCCTTCGGCGTCGTGTTCATTGAGCACCACGGCTTCAGCCTTGGTGAAAATGGATTGGCATTCATCGTACGTATTCATTTTATGACAGCGATATACTATTTCCCAGTTCACTAACTACGTCACCACAGAGCTTGCCCGTCGGTGGACTCGTAGCCTACATAGTATTTTTACCGTACATAAACAAGGTCCTGAAACCGAAATTCGCCGACGGATGTTAGTATTTCACTTTTTCCGTTTTCTATATCAGCATCTCACTAACGCGTTATCTTGTCTCCATAGCGTTTGTCCCGGAAGACCGTCTTCCTATCACCATGTTGGGTGGCGCCCTCCTTCCGATCTCTCTCTTCTGGTTCGGGTGGACCTCGTCTGGCTCTATTCACTGGATTTCCCCCATGGCCGCTGCTTCTCTCTGGATGGTTTCCAACTACCTGATTTTCATGTCGGGTCTCAGGTATGTCGGCATATTGTATGACATGTCCGACACGTACGGATATTAAAATACCTATTTTTGCACAGCTATCTCATCGACTGTTATCCACGTCACGTTGCGTCCGTTCTTGCTGGAAACGTGGTCATGCGGTCGGCTGCCGGAGCGGTCTTCCCATTGTTCAGTAATGGTACTGACCCTTTACCTCATCGCGTGGGCTCTGCGGCTGACTGTATATCTATTTATGTAGCTTTCTTCCATCACCTCGGCGTTGGCCCAGCTTGCAGCGTCCTCGGCGGGATTGCCTCTCTCCTCCTACCTATTCCGTTCTTACTGTGCGTATTATACCATCCGTGTTTTTATGCAGTACTCACGTGCACAACAGATACCGTTACGGACCCAAGCTGCGATCCTGGAGCAAATATGCTGACTGATGCGTGGACCTCCAGTGATCTCAAGTATCAGCGCGTGGTCTATAAACAGTTCACCCGTCCGTTATGCCTAGCAGACCTTTGTCGTTCCTTTTGGCAGATGTAGTAGGATTGTGTACTACGTACTATTCGTTACATCTGCAATGCCACTCGTTTTCACGATAATATACCTAATGTGAAAGCCTGGGGGATGTGCTCGTGCCAATGCCACGCAGTCTCTGCAGTGTCAGTGTCTACATATTCCAAGGCTCAGCACTCAGTACTCAGTGATGATAGGTGACTTGAGATTCATTAGTTCATTGCCCGAAGGGGGCAAAAATCCCAACTCAAGAGTCCCACACCACCGTCCCATGTTGGGCCAGACATACACTGAGTTTGCTGTTGAATGAGGGTATGAAGTTGAGCCAGGCTTGCGGCTTAGAAACACTGACGATCGACGTTGAATACTTTGAGGCAAATATACAACACGGTCACTAAGTATTAACCGTACTAGCTTACGGACTTATAACCAACCAAACTGATTCGAGATCATATACGCATCGTTGGCGCAACAACTTGCACTCATGATCAGAAGATACTAAACCTTCCATAGCCTCGAACCGAATTTAAGGACATCGAGAACACTCAAGACAACGCGTCAATTCAAACCATCAACGAGTCTACTGAATATAAATCTGATGGAGACGACATAGTCCTATGTAGCAAAGAAAACGTCGCCGTTCCAGTACCCTAACAATCGTTCTAGTCTATAGACGAATCTTCTATGACCTTGCGGGCCATATCATCACGAGGACGGATACTACATAAGAATGGATCGATATGACTGCATGATACTACTTGTGAGCCAAGATTTCACAAAGCCTGAAGCATATACTCACATTGTAATTGCGGTGGAGATATTCACATTTGGCTCGATCTCATGGCCGTGAGCATCTCTAGCAGGAGAGATAGTCAAGGTCGCAAGTATCCTGGCCAGCGCGATCCAAACGGATCCCTCTGCAAGATGCCGTCCGGCACAGATCCTACGTGCAAAGCCGTTTCAATCCTTAGTAACTTCCGAGAGACTTGTCATCTATACCACATACCTGCGGCCCCAGCCGTATACTGCGCCAACAGGGAAAGTTTCTCCATCACCTTCAGGTTTCGGTAAGAAGCGCTCCGGGCGGAATAGTCGCGGTTGTTTGAATTTAGTTTCATCCCAGGTGATACTCCTACATCACAATCGGTATAAGTTTGAGGATACGTCATAAAGAAGTATGCATACCTTGCGTTAGCAATGACGGTAGCACCCTTCGGGATGTGCATTCCATTGTATTCGTCGTCTACCATAAGCTGATGGGGCAGTCCAAGGGGCACTACGGGGTGCCATCTATAACCAATATAGTTAGTATCAATGCCAGTGCAGGATTTGCAGAAACAGAGTTCCAATAGGCGCACCTAAGGGTCTCATACATCACACATTGGAGGTACGGCAGCGACTCCCGATCAGAGAAATCGGGAAGACGGCCTCGTCCTACCACTCTGTCGAGTTCTTCTTGTGCCTTTCGCTGCACTTCTGGATGGAGTAGCATACATGCAATAAACATTGTCACGGAATGCCACGTCTACGGACGGTCAGTAATATTCCGGCAGCGATTGGCCATGAAGTTTACCGTATCGTATCCCGCTAGTATCACACTTAGCGGACCGTAGTATGGTAGACGTTAAACGATTTAGCGTACCTGCGAAAATCATGCCTGCAGCGAAGGCAAGAGCACGATGGTCGTCTGGACCGCCCTCCCCTCGGTAAATTGCTTCAAGCTGTTTTGAAGTAAAAGACGGCCGTGCAACACCGGAATTCTGGTAAGCGTGATCAGTAGGTTGATCTGAGACATGTAGTTCCTGTTTGCGATACCATTTCGTCCTTGACTCTTTGGTAATTCCCAAATACTATTTCATCCATGTACGGCTTCGATTCTGGTGGGACATAATGAGATGAAAGTCTTGCGCGTCTCAAACGCTCTCGGCTTACCTCTCATTGTCTTTCGGAACCAGCCGCCAGGTGCCCATTCAGGCCAATAACGAACTAATAAGGCATGAGATAGGGTACTTCCCCATACGTTATCAAGAGACAATAGTCGAGACTTACATATAGGATTGAGATCCAACAAACTCGGAGTACCACCAGCAAGCGATAATTTCGCATACCCCTCTCCAATTTCGAAGAATTTATCGTCAAACGATTCAATACGGTGACCATACCCGAGCTCTGCAACAATCCCTCCCGAAAAGCTAAACTAGTACGTCAATACCGCACAACGGTCTAGAAATACCACCAAATACGCACCGCTGTACATGTCTATCGAAATCCCCGGGCGCCTCCGTGAGGCTCTTGATGAGGACATTCGCCGCGCGTTCTTGGATTCCTCTGTATTCTGAGACCACATTCTTACCCAGGGCATCCTGGTACATCTTACGCTGACGAGTATGGAATGGGCCGTACGCAGAGAAAATAATCGTATCCGCCCAGCCTAGACTGTACGGATAGAAGGCACATTATATAGATGTTCATCCGGGTAGTGAAGATTGGATATCTCACACGTCATAAAACGGGAAACGGGGCCGGTCGCTATAGATTGCACTACGCCTCTCTAGCAAGTCAAGAGCAGCCTTCTCACTATTCAGGATGATCAAGGTCTTCCCTGGTAGCTTCAATGACAGTACATCTCCTATTATGCCGATAGTTACAACGATTAGTTCCGCGAGCATCCATCAAGGAATTGCAAACACACCATATTGCTTGGACCACTCGTGAAACGTTTCTGCTCTGGTTTCCGGGTCGGGGTGGCCAAGGAGAGGGTCTGCAGGAGGACCTGGTGGAAGAGGTAGATTTGACCGCTTCCTAGTGACGAGACGGGCGGCGAGTGCGAAAAAGACTATGCCACTGACAACGGTGACGGTAGTCATTGTATAACTTGAGGCAAAAAAAGAGTGAGGTGATGAGTGTTCGTGCTCCTTTGGCCTTGTGTCACGGTATTTATACGCGTGTCGAACGGCGTTACAGATCAAGTAGCGACCCTGGGCTCTTGAATATCAAGAGAATCAACAAGAGGCGGCTTGGCACCGACGGTACCGACTCTGTCAATTACTGAGTCACCCTCAGTATTGTGGCCGACTTCTTCGTGTGAATTCATGCTTACCATGTACCGTTGACAAGGCGGACCGACGCAGTACGCTTTGGCAACATTCTATCACGGAGGCCATTAGTTCGGCATTGTATACATACAAACCTACTTAATGCTCGCAACGATTACCTAAAAAGTCGTGCCCGTTTCATGTAGTCATAATATCGTGCACAACGCTCCAGAGATTTCGGAGTTTGTGATCATGAAGAGAGCCATGCTCTTTGCAAGTCAATCGTCAGACAGTTATCTGGATTCATAAGTGATGGGCTGTAAAGATCACAAAAGTACACACACGTTCAAGAACTATGCACGAACCTACAAGTCCAGTGTTGGGCCAAGTTGGGCCAAGTTACCAGACTGCACGTGTTTTGCCTGCGCAAGGCTCGTGATTGCGGCGAGCATGACTCGGAACCGAATGCGCGGTCTGCGAATATCAATGAATTCCACCTTGACACGTTGCTGCAAGAGCTACGCGGGCTGTATGTAGTTACGAGGAGATGGCTACCGTTTTTAGGCAACAGTCAGTTCATTGTTGTGACTAGTCTCGTTAGCGCCAGACTATGTTGTGACAAGGTTACAAGTGCTGTGCGGCCGGTGGCAACGGTCACGCGTCACGGTGCATTGAAGTCAAGCGTGTCGCGCTAGGCGCCCATGTCGTCCCGATTTGGGGATAACATCAAACCTTTCTTTTGCCAGTGGTCATCCGAATCATGGCCCTCCGAGCCGTAGTGGCCTCTTACTCACTGGTAGTCGAACTATTCGCCACTTACTATGCGACCGAAAATTCAAGCCCTCAAGGAACACACTCTCTACAGTACAGCTCACCATTCACCGCTCACTATTCATCATTCAATAATCACCATTCATCATTCATCATCCCCTTCAGTTGAAGGCGTTCCTCCCTCAAGTACCCGCTCTGGAATGCCTTGAGCTATGTTTGGGTGCCGATAGAGCCTGACCATCACTTTCTCGCATAACCCTGGAGCTCACAAAGTTTGAATCAGTCTACTCTGTCTCGGGACGACCACTTGCTCGACCACCTGAGTCCCCTTGACATAATACCACTACTCCGACGGAGACAGGTGGCTTGGACTCTACTCAAAGTAAGTACACAAAGTTCTCATACTGCAGCACCCCTAAACTTACACCGCGACTTCGTGACAGTCTGACCAGGGCTTCATGTCTCGGGAAGAACACTTGCTCGACCACCTGAGTTCTTTTGACATGATAGCAGTGCTTCAAAGGACCAGGTGATTCGAACTCTAAGCAAAGTAAGTACACTGAATACTTATGCTGTAATACCCTGAAGCTTATGCTGCTACCCTGTGAGAGCTCGACCGGGAGTTCACAACTTGCTCGCGTAATCCTGTCGTTCGCGAAATCTGAATCTGTCTACAGTGTCTGGGAAGACGGCTTGCTCGACCACCTGAGTGTCTTTAACATAATACCGCTACCCCAATGGGTACAGCCTCAGGCGAGTGATTCAAACTCTAATCAAAGTAAGTATACGAGATTCTCCTACTGGAATGCCCTGAGGATATGCTGCGACTTTGTGAGAGTCTACTCGGGACTTTCTCATTCACCTGAGTACCTTCGATCTAGTACCGCCACGCAAGTGAAGACAGGTGGAGCGAACTACTATCAAGTACGTACACAACACTCTCTTTCTGGAAACGCCTTGACCTTGTGCAAGGAGCATGACCAGGACTGCCTGGATATCTTCGATGTCCTAGTGGTGGGAACAGGCAGTTAAGTTCGAACTCTACTAGGAGGAAGTGTATAAAAGTTCAACACTAGGTACGAGTTTCAGTCAGACTCCCCATCGCCAGATATCTCTCTTTCTCCTTCGACCTTCACCAGGAACGTCAAGCAACAATGGCCGCAAAACTCGAAAACGGCATCTGTACGTATCTTCGTGACTAATACCGTCTTGTTGTTAGTATGGATCACTCACATGTTGTAGACTTCATCCAGAACGCTGGTACCGGCACGGTCTTGGACCTCAAGTATGTTTCCTAGCTGAAAGTTCCAACTTTGTCTCGGCTCTGACAACTCACACCCACTCAGTGGAGGTTCTGGCGCCAACGGTAACATATCTCTTCACGAACACCGCCTATCCAAACTTATATTGACTGAAATGTATACAGGTACTAAGATTCAAGGTTTTGCGAAGCGCGAGCTCAACGACGTATGGGTCCCTGCTCAGCTCTGGATCATCACCAAGATCGACAACAGCGACTCCTACACTGTGGAAAACGCAAACGGCCGCACGTACGTGGACCTTACCAATGGTACGTCTACAGGTCTTGCATGAACATCATGTTTTCATCCTCGTTCTAATATACTCGTTAGGTCTCGTCGCCGACAATACCCCTATTATAGGGAACCAAGGTCCCGGTGGCGCCAATCAACGCTGGAAATTTATCCGCAACACCAAGAAAACGGCATATGTGTACGTTTATATGATTATGATATTGGGTGTGACCTGTCTCACTGTGAACGTGCGCACAACCTCCAAAGTATCCAGAACGAAGCGTCGAAGAGTAAGCGTCATCGAATTTTATTGATATACTTACAACTAACAACGAACCCTATTAAGCCTACATCGACCTCTATGGCGGGTAAGTGCCTAGAATACATTTTATTTTTCATAATACTCTTATCTGATTTGACTCTTGTTTATAAAGCGGTGTCCCTGACGGTACGCCTGTGAATGGATACGCTGGCAGCGGTGCCGACACCACCAACCAAAACCAACTGTGGCAGCTCATACGTGCTTGAACCAGAGCTCTCAATTGGCACGTCACGGAATAGCGACAGAATATTGGGTACGAGCCATCACACTATCTGCCTGCTTTGATAATATTTATCCGTGAGTCCAGATACGGCATCGAGCAAGTTCCTCTGGCTCGGTTGAAATTGCCTCTATCGACGGAAATCTAGCGGTGTATCATTGATATTGAACCTGTTTTGACTCATGTAACTACTAGGAAAACCCATACGTTGTACGAATTCGAATGGTTCAGTGTTTGATCTTCGTTGTGAAAGGGACAAAAGCGCGGCTCCTACGCCCTACGATCGTGAGAATCAAAGTATGCGTCGCGGTCTGCCTGCAAGCCGTGTGCACGTTTGCCTCAGCTAATCGATTTTAATTGCACGGTGACATCGCCCGACATAAGTAGGTTTGAAACTTAAAGTCGTGCGAATCGTGCCCTCTAATGGTGCAAGCAAAATGTCAAACGGTCAGTCATCTGGAGTAAATCATATTGATAGCTTTACTGTACTGTAAGTAAAACGTAGACACACCTCCAAATTCACATCTCTTTGCGTTCCGGTTCAAGTTCAAGCTCAAATTACTGTGTGCTGGGTGATACCCTCGCGCTTGCAAGCATCGGTTCCATCGAATGATCATTCCAGCATGGTCCTTGAGACAAATAGTTATTTCGTCGTGGTGGTTACTTGTGTCGACGTCGTGACATAAGTACAGTCTTTTTTTTTTTTTTGAATCACATACATTTATATAGCGCCGGCAAAGCCAGAGGCGCTGAACAAAGCAGGGATAGCAGAGGAAAAGCTATCTACGGCAGCCTAGAGGCACGATGTCTCACAGTGTGTGAGCCAAACAACTAACTATATACAAACAATAATTGTTCGGGAAACTAGTGTTAGGCAGGCGCCTACCCGTGCGTTATGACGTCTTCTTCTTCCCCTTCTTTTTCGGATTTGGATCCGGGGGAGGGTTACGTAGACTGGGTTGGTGGCTCTTGATCCATTC